>JAHWGI010000014.1:660000-730000 GCA_029379305.1 Frankliniella fusca
ACGCTCTTCTTTTATTGTTTTATTCTGTAACTTTTTCTGCCGTGAATATGTTTTTGCTTCTTTTTTCAGGCAAATTGAGACGAGAGTCTCAATCTAGTTTTGTGCGGCTGAGTGTTGTTTCATGTCTGAGGGTCGTTCGCTGTCCGCGGTGCCATTTCCTTGGACGGGGCGGTGGGATTGATAAAACAATGAGCGCGACGACTGGATTCCCAATTGTGTGAATGTCGCACACTTGCTGGTGTGTGGGCTCGTTGTCGCGCGTGGTCAAGTATGATGGTCTCACTAAAACAAGTGCGTGAAATTGCTCAGAAAATTCACACCTTTGCATGCTAGGAAAATTCTCACCTTTCTCTTATCATGTGTGGAAATAAGTGTTTTTACACCTATGTTACCTATTCATTCATTTAGATTTGCTGTTCGATTATGACGAAAAAGTCTTATTGTAATAAACTTTTAAAATAATATGATTCCTTTAAAAAAATGATGAAGATTACACGATGCGGGACAAGGTATTTACCAAAATCGTGAAAAAGGCAGTGTAGTATGACAACCCCTGACCTGATTGAGATCGGAGCTCATCTGCATGTACGCGGCCTGGACACCACTCGTACACCTTTGAGCCGCCCGTCCCGTCCGCGCAGCACTTCCCCCTGCCTTATTTCCATACGAGCGAGACAAAAGTTAGACCCGGCTGGGACCAGCTGGTGCGAGTAAGACATTTCCTGACAGCCGCTAGTAAAGGCGTCTCTCTCTCTCTCTCTCTCTCTCTCTCTCTCTCTCTCTCTCTCTCTCTCTCTCTCTCTCTCTCTCTCTCTCTCTCTCTCCCTATCTCCCTCTCTCCCTCTCTCCCTCTCCCTCTCCCCTCCCACACTCGTTTCACTCCCCCTCGCGCAGAATTAGCAGCCGCAAAAGGAATGTTAGCGTTAGCCATTCTGCGAGGGGTTGGTGGTCGCGGGTAATAGCGGGCGGTGGGGTAGAACGGCACTTACCTGTGGCCTGCAAGCCCTCCGCCACTATCTGCCCTTACACAGGAGACCGGGAGTAGTGTCACACTCTTGTAAGAGGGAGAATTAAAACACTTGCATCAGCTTGAGTTATATTTTTCTGTGGTAATTCACAGACGCGACATTGAGAATTCTCAGTCGCTTGGTGTGAAACCGGCAGAGAAAGGTCTTCCCCGTGATTGGGAGGGAGGGAGTGAGATAGAGGGCGAGAGAGAAAGAAAGAGAGAGAGTAAGGGAGGGGGAGCAGTCTTGGCTGCACGCGTGTTTAATGCCCTGCACGTGCATGCCGCCCCGCCCCGGCGCAGCCTGAATGCTCTCTCTCTGTCTCGCCTGATAACTCCTCTTTGAGTTTATGAATAACGTGAAAGGAAAACTAAGTATGGGTTTAGAGAAAAATAATTTTTTCCTCCTTTTCAATCAAAGGGAGAGATTTTTGACGAGTTGTACAGGACAGTCGGTCAAGCATCGGCACGTCAACCGGGGGAAAAGGTGAAATCGTTAAAATTTATTGAATATTTTGGGGGTGATTGATGGAGTTCCCCGTAAATATAAACAAATAATTCTTTGATAACGTTCTACACACTAACGGGCTATGTACTACTTTGTGCATAACTACGTATACAACTGTGCACATACGTAACTTACGCATAATATTCTTACATAATTCCGCACAATATCGTGATTTTGTTCATAAATTACGCATAATTTCGTACGTAATCATGCACAAAATTGTACGTAAGTTACGTATGTGCACAGTTGTACGCAGTTATGCACAAAATAGTACATAGCCCGTTAGTGTGTAGAACTGATCACAACGTAACTGTCAAAAAGACAAAAAGAGAGAAAAAACGCGTGCATTTACATGGATGGTGTGTTTTCGTGGCAGTGTACCGGACCGAGCTGCAGGGGCGCGCCGAGATGCCTCAGAGACGACCCCTGGACCAAGTTACTTATCGCAAACTTGGAAACAACTACTGTAGTTCTGGTGCCGCAATTCAAACCTGCGCAGGCGCATGCAGGCGCCCACCCCGTATCTCATTACCGCCCACACCCTCCTCCCCCGCCACTCCTCCACGGAAAAAAAGAGTGTAGTTATCCTAGCAACCGGGATTGTTAAATTAGAGGAGACGATTTGTTGTTGTTGCAGTGGTTGTAGGAATCAAAAATTGTGAAGGGGATGAGGCTGGCGAAAACTCTGCACTGTGAAAAATAGTCGTAAGTTAACAGGAAAATTTTCCACGAAGTGCAATTGTAAAATTACAATTGGAAATCGTAAAATTACAAGCACTACATATCGGCTTGAAATTCATTCACGAGCAAAAGAGATCCTTCGTAAATTTACAACATATTTCGTAAATCACGTTTACAAAATTTATCGTAAATCTACAAAGATATTTTTCACAGTGTGGATGCTACAAACAGAAAGTCCGCCTAAGTAACAGACGTTTTGATCGTCTACTAATAAATAGGGAGAGGGGGGGGGGGGGGTAAGAGAATTGCTTGTTGTAATAACCAAATCTTTTTTTTTCCGTATCAGTCCATAGTTTGTGGGAGAGGCAAACCACGCAAGTGTCACACCGGTTCTCTGTATGGCTGGTGTTCTAGTATGATGTACGACATATCGGCAGGACTCGGACACGCGTGACCGGACCTTTCTCGCCGTCCCTCGTTTCGCCATTTCTTTTGCGCGTCGTCCGAAGCTGTGTGCGTGAGAGAGAGAGAGAGAGAGAGAGAGAGAGAGAGAGAGAGAGAGAGAGAGAGAGAGAGAGAGAGAGAGAGAAGGAGCGTTGCCCTTTGCTTGGACGTTTCGATTTATCGTCTCTTGTCTCTGCTGCGAGTCCCGTATTTTCCCTCTAGCCTTGTGGTGCCGCCGGGCCGGGCCGGGCCGGGCCGGGATGGGGGTGGGTAAACACAGCCAAGGGGCTCGCAAGGTCTCCGTAATGGCTACACGACGCCTCAAATTGAGCGAAAATGATAACTGAATCCGATCTAGCGGGACGGGACACGGGGGACGGGCTTGGCGGGGCGGGCCGGGCACCAGGCGAGGCTGTGGCAGAGGTCCTGCTGGGCGCCCGCTGGGCTGGGCCTGCAGGGGTGAGGCCGACACCCTCCTCTCCTCACAGCACAGCGCTTCCGGTGTAAGTCTCTCGGCTCGGCCTCGGCTCACCCCCGCAGCATGGTGGGGTCCGGCCCGGCGGGGCGTGGCGGGGCGGTGGGGAGCGGGGTAAGGAGCGACTTGTGGTAGAGAATGGTTCACAATAAGGGGCATTTTTTATTTGTTTATTTATTTATTTATTTATTTATTTATTTATTTATTTATTTATTTATTTATTTATTTATTTATTTATTTATTTATTTTTTTTTGTGGGGGGGGGGCGTCGGTTTAACGTTTTTGGAATTTTTTTTGTAAGCATGTTTTCTTTTGGGTGAAGGGCTTTCTGGAAGGGGTATGGGATTTGGGGCTGGCCGATGGCAGAGGCTGCTGCGGTGATGGCGGCGATGATGAGATTTTTACTGTTTTCATTTTCTTCTTTTCCAAAACCAAGTACCGGACACATTTACACAATGTGCTGTGCTATGCGCGATCTCTCATCGTGCCCATTGACGCGGACCTCGTTTACACTGTAAAGCCGACTGCTCGAACATCGCACTTTTTTTTTTCAAGTGAGTTCGTACCGAGGGGAGGGGTCCACCACTCTAGTAATCCTGTGTACACGTTCTCCGATAACTACTGGTAATATTTTCCCCACACTGTAAAAAGCTTATGGTGAATTTCACCGTAAGTTACGGCGAATACTGCAGCTTTGTAGCTTACGGTGAATTTCACCGTAAGCTACGGTGAATGGCACCGTAAGCTGCGGTGAAAATCGCTGCAAGTTACAGTGACTTCCCTGATTCACCGTAGCTTACGGTGCCAGCCCCCGTAGCTTACGGTGAAATTCACCGTAGCTTACGGTGATATTCGCCGTAAGCTACAGTGGTGCAGGTTTCACTGTAACTTTCCGGGTAATCCACCGTAAGCTTTTAAGAGTGCAAAACTCTTCTTTTCGTCGTTTTTCGTGCTGTTGTGGGTTTTCCCTCATTGAAATCTGCAACAATTTACAAAAATATCAACGTTTCTTCAAAAAACTTACCAAGAACTGTAAGTAATCACTGGTAATCAGTAATCGAGTGAACGCTCCCAAACCGAGTGAAGGACCCCTCGGTTCATATACAGTACTATTCCAGCGCTTGTCACTACTTCACGATTCCTCGTCTTCCATATGTGCTTATGCGCCCGAATGGAAATTCATGCATTCACAGAGACTGCGACGTTCACGAGGGTCCATCACTTCCGTAAGCCTGTGTTTACAGTTGTAAGTGGTAATCCCTCTGTGTAATCCGTGTAATCCTTAACCAAAATTTAAACAACTATCACTAAATTTCACCTAATTGTTCTTTTTTGTGGTTTTAGCCCCATAAATGCATGTGTACACTGTAGAAAATATTTCCGTAGATGCACAACATATTTTGTAATTCACTTTGTACAACATATCTCGTACATGTACGACTTTACACTTTTCGACTTAGTTGCTCACCAATCGATTCTAAGTTGATACGTATAGTTAAAAATAAATTACAAAATGCATCGTAATTGTACAAGACCTCACATGGAAAATTTTCCCGTACCCGGTACAAGAATTTCTCACAGTGTATGCATGTGTAATCCCTTTAATCACGTAATCCTGTACATCCTAAGCCGAAGTGGAGTCCCCCTCGGACGTTCGCCACGCTTTGGATCTCGAGTGTGTACTTCACGACCGCAGAGCAGCCCGTTCACCTCCGCCCCCTAGCGTCCCCTCCCCGGGCGGCACATCCTCAGGACTCAATAAGTGTTTAAGCCCCTGGCTCCCCTCGGCCCGGCCGGCTCGGTCCGGCCCGGTCCAGCGCTGCGCGGCGAGCGCGGTCACTCAGAATGGGGGCCTCTGTGTCGCCCGCGTGTAAATCAGACCCCGGCGGGCAGCTCTCATTTCCTGGTCGGCGTCCTCTGGCGGGGCAGTTACTGACCGCCCCTCCCCCTGCCCCCCGCCCCAAAGACATATGCCCCTGGAGATGAGGTGAGGTGCGCCCGAGTGCGTATTGTGTATTATTATGCTCTCCTGCCCACACTGGAAACCTCAAGTGCGTGAACGTCGCACACTCGTGGCTGTGTGAATGTCCGTCCATTCGAACTCAGGTCCCTCTCAGGTGCTTGTGCTTGTGTGTGTGGAAGTCCTCGGAAAGTCCACACACTTTCACTCCTTCGAGCGTGCGGAATTCACGCCTCTGCAAACGTGTGACACTTTAATACACACTTCCAGAGGAGGACTGGTGCTGTTGCTCCCCGCCGCCTCAGAGCACGCTGAGCCGGAGGTCGGGGTAGTCGCAGCGCCGCCGGCCGATGGCGGGCTGCGGCCCGGGCGGGTACTTCTTGTAGTGGTCGCTGCACACTGCGGCCCGGTAGGCCAGCCCCACCCTGCGCACAACCATACGAGCGGTGCTTTCGCACTCTTTAAAGCTTACGGTGAATTTCACTGTAAGCTACGGTGACCGTGGCATCACCGTAACCTACGGTGAATTTTCACCGTAAGCTACGGTGAATGTCACCGTAGATTACGGTCATTCCCCCTGATTCACCGTAAGCTACAGTGACATTCACCGTAGCTCACGGTTAATGTCACTGTAGCTTATTGTGAAATCCACCGTAAGTTACGGTGATGCCAAGTTCACCGAAGCTTACAGTGAAATTAACCGTAAGCTTTCAAGAGTGCGAGGGGGGGGGGGGGATCTGAAACTTTCGTACACCTTGTAATTAAGAAACATTTAGAGAAATAAAAAATAAGGTAAAATTAAAGCAAAAATTCAGAAAAAGTAAAATTCTCAAAATTTACAAGATTTGTGCACCAAAATTTAGAGTTGCTCCCCCTCCGTTGCGTTACAACAGGAGAGCACCCACGATTTCGTAGGGCCACGGCAGCTTGGGGCAACGGAGGGCAAAAGGTGGGCAAGGGTAAAGCGTTCGAGGGCAACTATGGGGTAGGCCTAACTATGAGGCAACTACCGGGCAACTCGGGAGCAACCCGTGGGGAGTAGAGTCACACGTTGAGAGTGATTTTGTGTGCCTCCCGGGTTTTATAAAGCCACGTTGCACGTGCCACTATCGGCAGTACCTCTCGAGCCCTGCACGATCCTGGCCGATCCAGGGCTGCAGCTGGTAGTGCTCGTGGGGCGGGCGCCACGGCACCACCCGCCGCTCGTACAGCGGCCGCCTCGCTCTCGCCGGCGCCGGCTCCTGCCATCAGCTGTTCATTACTTCCCTGTTCCTTTCTATTTAAATAAAAACTGGCTAATAAAAAAAAAGAAAACAAAAGAAAAAGTACTTATTCTTGCCTCTGGTTCTGGCTCTGGTTTCGCACACTGCCCCTCGTTGGCTGGCGTGAGGGAAGGTAACTCACAAAATCAGGGGAGAGAACAGTATTTGAAATAAGTTCTTCATGTTTTTTAAATTATTTTGTGTCACTATTTTGAAATTTAAGTTGCGCCCTTGCTCGAAAAGGGGGAAGAAGTTGTAATTGTTTTCTTTATTTTTAAATTTAAGAGGCGCTCCTGCTCCAAGAAGTGAAACGAGTTGTATATACCTATTTGTCCCGGGATGTAGTAGTCCTCGCTGTCGACCTGCAGCTTGTCCCCGACGCCTGGCGGGCCGCAGTCGCTCCCCGCCTTGCAGAAGCCGTAGTCGTCGGCCCTCCCGACGGGCAGCCCCGGCCGCGGCCGCTCCAGCGACCCGTTGTACCAGAAGGGCGTCGGCCACAGCAGCGAGCTGCCGACAAAGAGTGCAAGAAAAGTCTGTCAATTTCAGAGCAATCCGAGAAAATTCAATCCTTAAACTGGAAAAAATTAAATAAAAGGTCATTTAAATCCGGGGAAATTTAAATAAATTCTAGACACTTGTTATACAAAATTGTTTCCCCGTCGTTTTGACGGCGCTCGGCCAAACCTCATTGGCAGAACCAGTTCCTGTTGCCTTTCCTCGTCCGCAGGAGGGGACGGGGGTGGGGACGACTTCGTTGGCGGGGGGCAGCGCGTCCCGGCGGGGTCCTTCGGGAACGGGAAGAGCGCCTGGTGCTCTGGGTGCGCGACGGACAGGAGATATGCTAGGAAGTGACAACTACAACGCTCCCTCGCAACTATCACCGCAATGTCACACTAAAAATATAAAATTTTTACACCGAAAAAAAAAAACGCGTCTGAGCAAAAGAAAAATTAACAGGCGTCTCCTCTCCTCTCCTCTCCTCCCCTCCTCTCCCCTCCCCTCCCCTCCCCTCCCCTCCCCTCACCCTGCGGGTAGAGCTGCGCCGGCTGGGAGAGGCGCACTACGGTAGCGCTCGCCTCGCTCGGCGCGGGGACCCAGTTGGCCCTGTCGGCGAGCACCTTCAGCTCCAGGACGGTCGGGTGCAGCTTCACCTCGTGGTGCCTGGAACACGACGCCCGAGCCAGAAAAGTAGGCAATAAGTTGCCAGAAAACAGTACAGCAGAGTGGGCTCCTGCATCCGCGCGTGCCTACACTGTCAAATCAAGTGAGCAACTGCTAAACACCTGGAAGTGTCCAGCTCCCTGGTTAGCACAAGCAAGTGTTCAACACACTAGCTGTCCTATTGCAGCTGTTCGACGCAATGGGTGTGCACTTGTAAGTGTTCACTTCCTAGTGTTCAACAAGCAAATGTTTGCCGGCGCAGTTGAACACTTGCAAGTGCACAGGTACCGTGTTGAACATTTACAAGTGCACAGCCATTGCATGAGGTAAATGGGGTGTTGCACACATCTGAGTGTTATTGAACAGTTGAACACTTGGTTTAACAGTGTAGCAGGCAACACCT
Source organism: Frankliniella fusca (assembly GCA_029379305.1). NCBI lineage: Eukaryota > Metazoa > Arthropoda > Insecta > Thysanoptera > Thripidae > Frankliniella > Frankliniella fusca. The sequence goes on from JAHWGI010000014.1 coordinate 667,901, forward strand.
TATTGGCACAGGTGCGTGCATGCTCCCTACTTGACTGGCGCGTGCCGCTCTACCGCGCCATGTTCAGGCTGCGTATTGCCTACGTCAGGCTGCTCACCCTGGGTTGACGCCCGTGCCGAAGTGATGGTGAGTCCTCGGTATGGTCGGCACCGTCTTCATGCGCTCCCCGAACACGGGCAGCAGGTTGACGCCGCTGTACTGGCCGAAGTGGGTGCCGTACGAGGCGTCTGGGGGACGCAGTGTGGCGATCAAGATAGGCAACAGTCTCTCACGAAATGCACCTGAGTGAGGCGGATGGTATCTACGCCTGCACAGGAGACTACCATTTGGCACTGCTTTGCTCAGGTGCATTTTGGGGCATATTTTGCCTTCTTTCATCGCAGCTCTGTGGCTCTGGGTCTGGGGTGACCCCGGGCGGGCTGGTGGTGGATACCATCCACAGGCCAAACTTTGGAGCTGCCTTGAGGATCTCCCACGTGCCTCCGTTCTTTTGTCGCACTCATTTCGTTATAAATTACTTTGGAATATATTTTTACACAGTTTGTTAAAACAGTCTATATTCCGGAAAGTTTTCCTAAAATTCCACGCGTACATCTTAAATTTTAGATTTTACTACTTTTGATAATTCACACAAGAAAGCGACGTTCGCACATTTGTATTTTCGCTGCAGTGACCCCTTTACTCACCCCGGTAGTGCTTGACCTCGCGGACGAACCGGCCCACGGAGGGCTGCGTGATCCGGGGCGGTAGGCCGATGGTGTGCGCGTCGTCCGACAGGAACGTGGGCACGACCTCCACCTCCTTGAGCACCGGCGGCGCCAGCTCCCGCTCCCAGCCGGCGCCTCGCTCCGTGGGCTGCGCTCGCCATTCAGAGTAAAATTTAAAACATCCAAGTCTGTCAATAGGCAGAAATTAAGAGACGACCTCAGAAAATACACGCACATACGATCCAAATTATTCTTCCATTTATTTGATGAAGTAGGATCGGACTATTGTAAATTATTTCAATCCATTCCAAATTATTTTAAATGAACTAGGATTACTGCAAAACAACTGCAATCATTTTAATTAATTTTAAAAATATTGTTATTGAATTAGACACTGAGGAAAATTCAGAAAAAAAAAAATCTGAAAAAATAGCGAGAAAACGCACACAAAATTTCAGATAAAAACCACAAAAACTCTGGAATATGTCGAAAAACTCACGACATTTGTGCATCAAAATTCTGGCTTGTTTCCCCCTCGAATACGCTGCCGGTTGTTTCCGGGCAGCGTGCTCGGCGCGGGAAACCTAGCTCAGGTGTGTGAATCGGGCGCCCGCTCCGACTTAGTCGCCTACCGGTAGCTGGAGCGCGAGCCGCGGCCCGTGCTGCGGCCTGGGCCTCCCGGGCCCCTCGAAGACCACCGCCATGCCGGAGGGTCGCGCCGAACAGACGCTACCTCACGACACCATCTCCATGACGCTCGCCCCGCCTCGGCCGCCTCTGTTGCCCCAGAGGGTGTTCGCGTCCAATGTGGGCTGCAGCCGCAGCATCTGTTGTTCCACCTGCTCTTTCTGGCGTCGTCAGGGCTTTTCACTCGACTCTGGATCTTTGGTCTTGTTATTGGCTTCACGCAGGAACACGGAGATATTTTACTTTGGTGAGAGGAAGGTGTGTTCGCCCGGTGTCTCATCTTTCCGGACCTTAATCTTACTCGCGGTTTGAAACTTCGCGCTCGTCGGGGTAGTCTCTCGTCTGTAGTCTCGTGAAGGAACGCGTGGCGCGTGTGCCCCTTCACGATTGGCGATTGCAATGTGTCCACGTTCGGTCGATGGCAGCGAGCCCTGGTGCTGGTGGCCAAAGCAGAAATCGTTGAATGTTGTTGCGTGCGAAGCAGGCTGAGCCAAAACGGGAGCCAGAAGAGACAAGTTATGCCCTACATTGTGAACGATTTCGAAGTGGCTCAAATTTCATAATGGACTTGTCCTTTTAATCTATTTTTTATTTTGAGTCGTAGTCAGATATTCCTATCCAACCAGTCATTGAGCTATCACAGATATTATTATCCGAGTCAGTTGTCTGTAGTCAACATGGAGCTGTCAAAAGGTTAGTTTTTCTGATGTTTCTGCCTGCTTTACGTTTCTATCGGCATTGAAGAGGTAAGAAGTTCTGTTGTGTTTTATCTGCCGCTGACTGTTATTATTAGGCCGGTTTGAGCCAAGGAAATTCTTAAATTTGACATAATTTCTTACACTTGTCTGGATTTTTATCTATTGCATGTTATCATTGATCATTGGTTTCTTTTAGATCTCTTCTGTAATGGTAGTACAGTTTGCTACATTCATGTTTCATCTTCTATGTTCCACATTTATTTCTTTTAAATATGGTGTACTATTTATGAGCCAGGACCCTGTCTAACCTCATTGACCTGCCACCATTCTGCTGATGCATACTGACAACATCAGTGTAAAACACTAAAAATGCATTCCTTCCTAAGTCTATTAAAGACAAATGCAGCAGTTGTTTTGTTTTTTGTACTTTTAACTATAGTTCTTCCATTTTCTGTTTAGGTGCTGTCTCTTTTCCATTTGTTTGAAATGGGTTGTGGAGCATTGACAACAAGCAGCTATGAATCAAGAAGAACTTTTGCAAAGGGCCGCAGAAGAGCGTGCTATTATTGTCAATAAATATGAACATGGAAGAGAGGAGGGTGCACAGATTGACCCATGGGAAGATCCATCATTTGAAATCTACCATGTCACTGACCGATATGGGTTTATTCAGTGAGTACTTTTATTCCTTCCAAATAGTGATAATGCACTTCATAACTGTATGAAATTCATGGATATCTGTTGAAATTGCAGTGATCAGAGAATGCCTATGCGCAAGGACACTAAAGAAATTCAAGTGGAGATGGAACGTGAAAAGAAATGGCTAAAAATGGCTAAGGAATGGGACAACCACAAACGCAGCCCAGAAAAACTAAGACGTCGTATCTATAAAGGCATTCCAGATTCATTAAGAGGGACATTTTGGAGCCGACTACTAAATTTAGAGACTATTAAGGAGGAGCAGAAAGGGAAATATGAGGTATGTTCCATATTTCTTTATTATATCAATTTTCTCATTCATCACATTCAGTGCGGAGTGTGTTTGTCATCTATGATTTAACACTGGGCCTTTACCATGTAGTTGTCATGCCTCAATGTGTTAATGCACTATTTCTTCTATTTGTAACAATATATTATGATTGCAGGAAATGCGAAAAATAGCTATGAAGTGGTCCCCCGACATAAGGCAAATTGATTTGGATGTCAATAGAACCTACAGAGATCATATGATGTTTCGTGAGCGTTATGGTTTAAAGCAGCAAGCCTTATTTAATATTTTGGGGGCGTACTCTGTTTACAATAGAGAAATTGGGTACTGTCAAGGCATGTCTCAGATAGCTGCACTTCTTTTAATGTATATGAATGAAGAAGATGCGTTTTGGGCTTTATCAGCATTAATATGTGACAAGAAATATTGTATGCATGGCAAGTAACCTAGATCAATTGTTTCCATTTTTCTCTTACTGTTCTGATTATGTCCTGCTTGTTTGTTCATGAGTTAGATCATGCTATTTATACCTTTTCAGGATTTTACATTCAAGGATTTCCAAAGCTTGTGCGATATCAGGACCACCATGACAAGATTATGAATAAGTTCCTACCAAAGCTCAAGAAGCATTTAGACCGTAATGGAGTTGATACTGGTATATACACACTTAAATGGTTTTTCCAATGTTATCTAGACAGAGTAAGTTATCTGTTTGTCTATTGTGTGTGTTAAATGTGGTAGCCTTTGGTGTAGTCTAATTAACATGGTACTTTTTCTTATTAAGGTCCCTTTCCGGTTGGCTCTGAGAATATGGGATGCATATCTATTAGATGGAGAGCGGGTGTTAATTGCTATGGCGTACAACCTTTTAAAATTACATCGCCGTCAACTTATGCGACTAGGCATGGATGATATTCTAACCTATCTTCAAGTGAGTTCTTCATCTTGGGTGAAACATTTGTTACAATGAAAGTGCAGTCAAAATCTACTGGTCTCCATTGTTAAACCTTTTAAAATTTTAGATTCGTATGGAAAGATCTGAAATGGATGATGATATTGTCATGGAAAGCCTACAGCGCTGCATGGAGGAGTTAAAGAAAGCCAAGCTAGACTACCCAGGCCCGTGTCCACCAGATGAACTCCCCAAAATGCCATTTGGATCATTTACTGAGCCAACATTTGAGCAGAAGGTCGAAAACCTCTTTTCACTCAGTCTAATCATTTGTGTCAATCTCTGTACCTGTGCTTTTCATGTGATGGATTCAAATCTATCTTGCTTGCAGGTGGGAAGAAGAACAAGTGAATTAACGGCTCTTGAAAGAGTAGCTACGGAATCTGTAGTATTACGGAGGCAGCAAACTGAAGAACAAATAGAAATGGATCAGCTTTCACCTAGGCCGCCTGGATCTACAAGCAATGGTCACCATCGGCTTTCTCACATATCTGGTAGCGACGGTGGAAATCTGGGAGGTGTGTACCTTTAAAAGTTTTCCTTAGATATAATACTTATCCTGCTCTTGTGCATGATTTTCCAAATCTTACTGTGATGATGACCTCCTTCCCGTCATGGAATGCCTTTTTGCCTGTGATATAACAAAATAAAATGACTTAATCTTCTAACCTTCCCCAAATTAAATTTCTTCTGAATTGTTTTCTTTTCTTTTGAGCTACCAACTTTAACTAAACTATAACTTTGCCTCTTTGTGATGTGAAATAAGGATACCTGGAACACCATCATTTTATGTTTTGATCACATTAAATATATACTTTTCATTAAGTTTATAATTTGCTTGTTTTTGTCTTAATATCAATCTAATCATGAAGCCTTGTAGTCCTTAATTACTATTAAGCTCCCTATCCTCTTTATTTTTGGAATTGTCTGCAAATATCTGACTTTCATGCTTTGTCTTTCTTTTTTTCTGCTGCTTGGATTAGATCAAGGTGAGTTAAATATTCTTGCACTTCACAAACCTATATAACATTTGGTATCCAATACTGATATTTTTCATTTATTTTCTGCAGGATCCAAATTTTCCTTTGATCCCAGTATTGATGATGCAAGTTCTTTGGTTTCTCGACGGTCTTTGGCGGATACAAGTGTGACGTCAACTGCAGATCTCTCTGTCTTTTCTTCAGTGACACGATCTCATGCACAAGACAATAGTTTAGACACACACAGTAATGTATCTGATGAAAGTTCAGGGCCAAGGGCAATAACTCCTACAGCTACGCCTAGAGCTCTGACTCCACAGCCATCTGCGCCTAGTCCTGATGTGGTTAGAATTTATGTTCCCTACTCTTCGCCTTCTCCACCTTCACCCTGTAGGCAAAATGGTGATCTCCCTCCTAGATCTTTACCATGCCCACTTACATCAGACCAGAACAAGCTTATAATTAAGGTGGACAATAATAGCCAGGAAGAACAAACACCTATAGTTGAGCATGGTCATTTGGTGAAGCCCTTTCAGCTAAATAGTCCTGAAATAGACTTGAAATAGGTACTGGAGCTTGACAACATGGGCATTATAGTTCAATTATTATTGGTACCTGATTTGACTTTGGTATATCTTGTAGACTATACCAATCTGTAAATGAGATAAATGAACCATAGGTAGGCATTTAGTTTTGACAAGTATCAATTTGTATTTATTTTAATATCTATGTGAGCATTACATACCTGTGTTATTAGGCCTTTTTACTGAACCTTTTTGTTTTCCTATTTAAGGCTTAATTTAAGTACATTTGGAGTCCATAGCACTATTGTTTGTATGCAAATTTTGAGCAAAATTTTAATATTTTAAAATTTGTGGTATAGCTTTTTTTTAAAGAGAGATTTATTGTTGCTTGTGGTTTTGATTTTCAGCACAATTAATGTTATGTGTATGTCAATATTTGTATATCTATCTATTGACCTAGGCTTTCAGAGATTCGGTTTTTGTCAAGGCAGACTTGTCATCAGCCAGCAACCTGGAAATCAAAGACAAACAAAAAAGACAGCTTATTGAATATAGAGCTTATGAGGGGGTGCAGACTTTCCTCCCTCCATTTACTTACTTTGCGTTCACACAATGTTTCAGTAACTATAACTGATAATATTAAGGCACCAAAGGTGTGGCGCTGCTTTCTAACTGCTTGATATACTTATCAGTAGAGCATGAGGTTGTTGACCACTCTCTTCTGAAGGAAATTGTTGACAAATCTTCAAACCTGAGGATGATATGTAAAATCCGTTTTGAAGACCAGGACACCTCATGGAAGTGCCCACCGTACTATCTTTATTCCTTTTCCTTATATTTTTTCACACTTTGCAATAGAATTTGAATGTTACTTTTTAAACAATTGTCAGACATGTTCCTTTAAATTACTTTATTGTAACAGTTAACTTCTGTTTGTACAATATTTTGATATACAACACTCATGTTAAAATGTGCCAAGATTTTGACATTCAAGGAATTTTCAAGGAGTTATAAAAAGAATCTCTTATTTTATTGCATTTCACCTGCTTAACTTTTCAGTTTTCTAGTTCTAAAAACAAAAGCTTGTCAAGAATATTGAATCTCCCCACCTCCCCACCTTTAACTCCAAAACTTTATACATTTTATTTTCTCTTCTAATTGTTTTCTTTGTTTGAAGTAACCAAGGTAGTGCCCCATAAAGTAGGCCTGTTTTTTTTTATTACTGTACTGTCTTTGCCAATTATTTGTTATTTTACTGTTAGCTTTTTGAAATGCAAGTCAGAGAATTTCTTTCTCACAAGTTTAACTGTTGGACTGGGTCTGCGACCTGCTGTGTTATTCTGGAGATGTGGTGCTGAGTTGTTAAGAAGCAGCTATGCTGCTTTTACTTTTCTGCTATTATAATCGTAATCACTATTTTATGATGCAATGTGATTTACTGTTTCCCATTGGTCTGCAATGATAACCTTTCCTCTTATAGAGGACAATGAAAGATATTATGTATGCTTAAATGATAGTTTCTTCTTACTCATATATGTAGTATGTTATTTATGTACAATACTCTTTTCATGTCTGCTTAGTAGGTGTAATAGATGGAAAGAATGGTTAGTTTAATTATTGTTATTTATCTCTCATATCATGAACAAAATCTATCTTCTCTTCTTAGTGAGTACGTTATTCTTTGGGCATTGTGCATTGCATTGGTTGAAGACTAATGCAATTTCTGGTCATGTCTTTAGTATTGCACAATTGACAGGTTTTAATTACCTTTTCTGTCTTATTTTATGTTCAAACCAATTATCAAAAAGATCCAATTTTTCTTAAAACACAGAGTATTTTTTATTATTATAAAGTAAAGATTATATGCAGTATTGGTGGTGAGAATTTGTTTTATGTTGTACACTTGCAGTATTGGTGATAAGAACTCATTTTATATGATACATTTGTTCTTATGCTGTGGAATCAGAAGAACCACCTTTGGAAACAGAATACCGTACTTTGTGCTGAAGGCAGTGTGAGTGCATGCAATGGTATAGTGGTCAATTCGTCTTTAAATTAACTCAGTAGCAATCAAAAATCTGCTAAACTTAGTCCAAAGTCAGACAAATCATTTTTATCATGGTGATTTATTAATCTAACCATGTATGTTTATCTTCAAGTTATACTCAATTGGTGTGTGACTTTGGTGATGCTGTTGACATTTTGAGTGTTATTCTATTGGTCAGGGACACTGGTTTTGTGTGGTGAAAGACTTAACAAACCCTTTAACTCAACAATGTCAGCACTTCATGTTTGGTTAGTTGACACTGTGATGTAGTGATTCTGCCCTAATGTTGTTATAAAATTTTTAATATCTTCTAAAATTCAGTTGTTGTTCATTCTTTCTTGAAAGTTATATCCTATAATTCTTAAAAGTGTCTGCCTTTAGGAAGTTAAGGCTGTTTAATCTAAATTCCCACTTAAAAAAATTGGAATTTTTTTTAAAAAAAATAGTAAACATTAGCATCATATTTCCTGACAATTTGTTTTTCTGATATTGAAATTCTTTCTGCTTGTTGTGGTTATATCTAGGTTGTCTGTTTAACCAAACTAGAGGGGTTTAGAACTAGCAAGAAAATGTTTGTACTTCTCTAGACACAGTTGTCAATGATGAAGGATGAAATATTTTAAATTAGATGAACCACAAGTAAGTCAAATTCTTTAGGATTGTTTGTGATACAACGTAAACTCTGGCCTTGTTTCTCCACTAGTATGAATGCTACTGGAAACTGCTCTATGTAATGTGCTCATCCACAACTATATTCCGTCGTTTATTTTTGTTTCAATCACATTGTCATGGGGACCGATGACTTTCTTCTGCTGAAAGCTAACTTGCACTAGAATATCAAATGCAATCCCCTTTGGCTGAACTGTATTAGTTGTGCTTGTGTTAGGAAAACATAAGTATGACTAATTTCTGTTACTAACTTGCTAGCTCTAGAGGGTTTACTCCATGAAGACTGTGTAGAGTGTTTAGAAGAGGTTTTTCTGGCCAGGAAATGATCTCAGAAGTAATAAGATATTTTAGAAATTACCAAATGTGACATTCCAGGACATGAAAATCATTTCACTGACTGTTCTGTTTTACTAATATTGAATCTAAACACTTTACACAGTTAATCAAGCTTAGAGGCTAAAAGAAAATTTAATTATTTTTTTGCATTTTTACATGCAATAATGTGGTAATGATTTACTCTCTAGCAATAACCTAGTAGATGTCCTGTGTATTTATATTTTTCTATGAAAATAATGCTGAATAATGTTCACAAGTCAAATTTTTGTGTGGTCAGTTTGGTTTGGAAATGTTCTCAAGTGGTGCTGAAATACTTTTTCAGCCACTTGGTTCAGAACCTTGACGTAACTTTCTATTTATTTAAGAAAAAAAAAATACTTTTTTTATGCATTCATTTTCATTTCTTGTACAATCGCCAGTTTCCTGCTATTTAGTGTAATAACGTCGGAAAGGATGAAATGAAAAACTTCTAAATTTCAATAAATAAATGTTTATTTTACAAGTATGACTTTTACTTCACCTGGGCTCCCATAAGTTGGTACACCTGTGAGTGAAGATTGTAAGTTGTTGGCAGGCCTGCGACTTGCGAGTTGATTGTTTGGATAAATTCTGTTATTTTGTGACAAACTTGCTTGTTGGTGATCCAGTGGTTTTATTGAAGTGTACCGGTATAATGCCGAAAGTCGTTTCTCGTAGTATCGTGTGCTCGGACACGAAAGATCAGGAAGAATACGGCGAGGAGAAACCATTGCACATTTATTATTGTATTTGCGGACAGATGACATTAATTTTAGGTTAGTGGAATACTGACTATATGACGTTTAAAACCTCCTCATTCGTTTTGTGTTAGTGGATGTTATTGAGTCGATTTCATTGTTTGAAACAATTGTACCTTGTTATAGATTGTGCTATTGAAAAGCTTCCCCTGCGCAAAAGGGATGGGTCTCGTGTCATAGATGGCTCAAAACATGCGCACAAGATTACTTGTGATCAGGATGAAATGGTTCATATTAAAAGACCTGAGGGTATTGAACGGCAGCATCGAATGAAGTGCAAGAAGTAAGCTTCTTATCCAAGGTTTGTTGTCGTTGCCAAATTATCAGCTCCACTATGTTTACAATTCATTTCTTTTTAGGTGTGGCCTAGCATTGTACTACAAACATGAGCCGCGGAGCAATATCAATTTTATTTTTAAAGGAGCTATTGTGAAAAGCTCTGGGGAGGGTCCCAAAATGGATATCTATAACCAAGTGGCTGCTGTTGCCAAACCAAAGAAAATTATGGTTACAAAACATACTAAAAATATGGGTAAATTCAGCTCTGTAACTGTATCGACCATTGATGAAGAAGAAGATGAAATTGAGGCTGTAAGTATAGCTATCATTTTAAGTATTTCCCAAGCAATCAGTTTTCTGAATTCAATATCTATTGTTTGTTACTCTGTACTTGCAGCGCGAAGTTGCAGATTCCTATGCTAATAATGCAAGAATTATTGAAAAGCAGTTAGAAAGGAAAGGAATGAATAAACACAAGATGGCAGTCCAACAAACCCAGGCAGAAATTGAGTCAAAGAAGGCTCGTGTGAGAGGAACTTTGATTGATAAATAACAGATGGAACATTTAAGAATATAATTTTGAGTACGTGATGTTAATATAGTTTTATTTAACGACCTAATAAGTTTGTAAATTATGTAGTTGTTCTAATTAAAATTTATATATTCTATAGACAGTCATTACACCTTCTTTCCCTGGAAGACTTGAGATGGAGTGAAGATACTTGAGCATTAAATAACATATCACAGACATCAGGTAGCTGGACCCGGTCCAGCCCATGCCATGGCAAACATCTAGGCAGCCTAGGTGTATACTGGATTAGAATCTGGTATGTAATCCCCGCATCTTGGGAAGTTTGGTGGGGTTTTCACAAAGTCCTCCACCTCTCCAACTTGGAAAGCTGCCTCCATCCCTGATGCCATATGGTATTGGAAGTGACAGTGGAAGAACCAAACTCCTTAAAAAAAAGAAAGAAAACAAAAAAAAGAGAAAAAAAAGATAGAAAACAAAATAGCTATCATCAGTCTCTCAACCGCAACAGATAGTTTGGGAAATATTTGAGTGATGGGATATACGATAATGATCACAGAGATTAAAACTGCATCATGTTGCTGTCCAAATGAACTTTTCTGTCAGAAATTGAGAAATTTGTCATGTTCATTTACTATGACCAATCAATGGGCAGAGGGCCTAGGTCAGAATGTGTGAATGTTGCACACTTGCCTTTTCAGGTGTGAACAAAATTCCCCGTAAAATTACTTTTTTTTCTTTTTTAAGTGTGAGAATGGGAATAATTCACGCCTCCAATCATGCGACATAGTCACACTCTTGGGTTTTCGGTCGTCACCCTCCCCTGGCGGGAAACAACTCCGAAATTTGTGTACACCTAGTAATTCAAAAATACTCAGAAAAATATATCAAAAGTCACAAAATTCTTCGAAAAATTCAAACAAATATTGAAAAATATTTCAACAAAAATTCCGGAAATATTGCAAAAAGTTTTGACAAAACTTCAAGCAAAATTGAAAAAGGAATCAACAAAAATTCTTAAAAGTTTACAAAAAGTCACAAAATTAGCTCACCAAATTTCAGAGTTGTTTCAATGTTTCCCCCTGGCCTCAGGCCTCGGCTCACCCGGGTTGTCCGCCTTGATGCGCACGATGGCGTAGCCGGCGCGGGGCAGCATGACGGTGTCCTTGGCGGCGGGCCGGGTGTTCCCCGCGGCGTGCGCGCGCGCCCGCAGCGCCCCCGCGTGCTCGGCCACGTGCCGCACCCGCTCGCGCCCCGACGTGATGTTGGGCAGCGTGCCGAGCGCCAGCACGTTGAACGAGTAGCCGTGCAGGTGCATCGGGTGGGTGATCATGCTCTCCACGCGCCCCGTCACTGCCGGCACGTCACAGTATGAAGCGAGGGGGCAACCACTCCCTATCCTTGCGTACACAGGATTTCTAATGATATGGGATTTCTATGGATTGCGTAAAGATTTCTCCGGATTTTGTAAAGATTTCATATTGTACATTCGGGTACATTTCACAAATATATACCAAATTCCACAAAATTCTAAAAGATTTCACGAGGTTTCTTGGGATTCCTCAAGATTTCGTGGGATTTCACTGATTTCTGTGATATTTTTTATGAGATTTCTTGAGATTTCTCAGTTGAATTTCGTAGGATTTCATCGAGATTTCGGAAGATTTCATCCAGATTTCCGAGGGTTTGTACACAGGATTTCACGAGTGGTTGCCCCCTCGGTATGAAGGCAACTTTCAGTACATCGCCCCTCCTCTCCTCCCCGCCTCCCCTTATTACATGTCTGCCAGGGATACGAATATTATACGTAGTGGTCTAAGAGCTCCGATGAAGGCTCATTGACACTAATGAGAGCCCGTAACATTTGTACCCCCCTCCTCCCCCGCGCGCAGCTCATCGTGAACGCCTCCTTACCGTTGGTCGCGTCCACCAGGACGATCTCGAAGTGCGCGCCCAGGCTCACGCGTAGCAGGTGCGTGCAGATACAGAATTCCTCGCCCGGCGCGCAGCCCTCGCAGGTGGGCGCCTCGCCCGGCTGCGTGAGCAGCGGCGTCCGCGGCATCATGAAGGACACGTTGCCGATGGTGCCCGCGATGTTCCTGCCGAACGCTGTGGACCGGAGCGGGTCAGTGAACACATGGGTAGCGCCGGGTAGTACGCGACACGAGAGCGTGACCATATAGTGCTCTCGTCCGAGGGGGGAACAACTCTGAAATTTCTGTACACCTCTTTAAATTAATAAAAATTCATAAATATGTAAAAAATATCATTAAAAAAGTGAAAATTTACAAAAATTCTTTAGAAAAAAAAATTGCAAAGAAATTCAATGAAAGTTCACAAAATTCTTAAACAAAATTCGAAGTTGTTTTGCCCTCGGTCCTATATAACACAAAGTGGCGAGATTAAATTGCGTTATCGCTTAACGCATTCTGAACTGGTGATTGAGGAGTATCCCCTTCCGAGAGAAATACGTGGGTTGCGCTTCCCCTGCGCGCTGGAGACCCTCAAGTTCGCGAATGTCGCACACTTGTAGGTTCGTGAACTCCCTCACCCACCATTGTAAAAGTGTGAACTTTTCTAGGAACTTCGCACATTTGGGAAGACACAAGTGTGCGAACGTAAATTCACTCTTTCGGGAGTGTGCAACAAGTGTGTGCCATTCTTACACTTGGGTTTCTTATAAGCGGGTGGGCTCGGCTCGGCGCAGAGTCTGCGGGTTAGCTTACTGAGGAAGTGCGGGTAGTGTCCGCTCAGGAAGAGCTCCTGGTTGGTGTAGCCGTGGAAGAGGACCTCCTGCACGACGCGCTCCTCGGGCTCGGCCGTCCCCAGCATGAGGGGGTCGTCGATGGCGTCGAGGCTCTGCAGGTCGGTCGTGCACTTCTGGTCCGGCCCGCGGCTAAAGCAGCCTGGCGAGTTCATCACCTGAAAAACAAAGAACATAAAATTGCAAAATAGAAATAAAAATAAATTAAATCTTTAAAAATATATATCCCTAAATTTAATTTTTTTTTAAAGAAAGAAAAAAAAACACTTGAAAACTGTTGAAACTTAAGAAAGAAGTGTTCCCAAAAGCGTTTTCGATCCCGAGTAATTTTACAGTGTATTCCCCTTTTTCTTTCTCGCAGTCGACCTGCTGCAGCTCACCACTCCCTCTGGCTGCTGGGTCCCGGACCGCGTCGACGGCCTCGGCTCGTTGGGCTCAGCGCCCTCGGGGCTGCCTTCGTAGATCAGCAGGGCGGCCTGCTCGGCGGGGCCGGTGCAGTTGACGGCGTACGAGTGCACCCAGAAGGCGCCGCCCTCCTGCTGGTCGGCGGACACCACCACGTCGTACCGCTCGCCTGAGGCCGGGCCGCGTCAGGTAAGGATTACTCCTGGATTACCCTTCGTATTTCACCCCTTGTTAAGTCCGGAGTAGGATCACCCGAGGGATCACCGAGGGGACTTTCACTCCAAAAAAAAACAAACATGAAAGCGGTGTACACCCTTAAGCAAAATCAGTTAAAAATCAGAAAAAATAAAGGGGGAAAATCTGGGGGGAAAATCAAGAAAAATTAGAAAAAATCAGAGAAGAAAAAAAAAACAGTAAAAGCCAAGGAAAATCACGAAAAACCAGAAGAATTGGTGGTGTACGCTTGAATATTTAGTGAAGGACCCCTCCTACTCTGCTAACAAAATCGAATAAACCTTCACAAAATTTCAGAAAGATTCAAATATTCACAACATTTGCCGACCAAGTTGTTTCCCCCCTTGCCGCTACCCAAGTTGATGCCCCACTAGTTCGGTACACAAGAGAGATCTCTTAAGTTAAGACGGGTCGACGCCCGGCCTGCCATGGGTGTTATTTGAGTTTTCAAACGTGACCCGCGGTGCCGCCGCGCGGGCGCTAAGCGTTATCTCTCTGTCTCTCTCTGTCTCTGTCTCTGTCTCTCTCTCTCTCTCTCTCTCTCTCTCTCTCTCTCTCTCTCTCTCTCTCTCTCTCTCTCTCTCTCTCTCTCTCTCTCTCTCTCTCTCTCTCTCTCTCTCTCTCTCTCTCTCTCTCTCTATCTCTCCCCCTCCCTCCGCCCGAGGCCATACCGCTTGAGCAGAAATACAGACCTCGGACGATTAGTACTCAGGAGAGACATGTGTCCCCTCCCCCTGTCCCCTCGCTCTCTCCCCCCCCCTCTCCCTCCCCCCCTCTCTCTCTCTCTCTCTCTCTCTCTCTCTCTCTCTCTCTCTCTCTCTCTCTCTCTCTCTCTCTCTCTCTCTCTCTCTCTCTCTCTCTCTCTCTCTCTTCTCTTTCTCTCACCCGAGAAGGTGTAGAGGGTGTCGACCTCGAGGGGCTGCACGTCGCGCGAGTCGCTGGCGATGATGGTCATCCTGTGGCCGTGCACCCGGAGGGCGAGCGGGCAGCTCAGGCCGCCGCTGTTGATGATCCGGAAGCGATACCGGAGGCCGCGCTGCACCCGGAACACGGTCAGCGGGGTGCGGGTCCAGGTGCCATTGTCCAGCTGGAACCCGGAAGTGAAGCAGAGGGGGACTCAGGAAGCGCCGCCGGGAGGTCTACAACTCTTAATTATTTTATTTCGAACACCGCGTCAGTTAAATAAAAGAGGAAATTTTTCTAAAAAAAAATGGGGTGGGGGGGGGGAATCAGGGAAAATTCAAAACAGAGAGGATTTTCTCAGGATTTTCGGGGGGTACTTGAAAACTTAGAACATTCTGTGCAGCTAGAACAGAACTCTAAAAATGTCCCCAAAAATTCTAATGATAGAATTCGGGAATGTTTGACAAAATAGTTGGCTCACATAGCAACAAATTACCAATCAAAAATTCACGAAAATTGAGCAAAACTCAAAAATTGCAAAAATTCAGAAAGATTCAATAGAATTCACGAAAATTCATATTTGTACAACCGAATTCCGAGCTATTCTGGCCAGTCCTCTCTCGCGCAGGGGTGGTCCAAATACCTGGTAGTTCCCCCGGCCGTTGATGAGCATGCTGACGGGGCTCTGGCCCAGCGGGTTGTGCAGCCCGGGGAACACGTACTCGGCGTCGACGTGCATCCAGTCCATGAGGAACACGGTGTGCTCCGGCAGGTCCGCGTCGTAGAGGTCCGCGTGCGGGTCTAGGGCGGGGGGCGCCCGTCCCACCAGCACGCCCACGGCCCCGTTCACCTTGTGGACGCCTGCACGCCGGCGCGGGGGGTCAGTCTAGCCTAGCCTACACTGTTAACTTTGGGCGCTCTGAAATTGTACGCCAAGGCGCACAGTGGTCTTAGTGCTCCCCCACCCCTTCTAGCGTAGATTAACTCTCACGCAAGCGTACGCTTACGCTTCGACTGGCGTGATTCTTAACTGCAACTCGAGTGTTTTTTCCCCTTGCATGTGAGTGATTATTTTTTTCATACTCTTGGTAGTGTGTGACAAATCATTTACTCACTTGCAGATGAGTGAAAATTTTCACATACTTGGTGGTGTGCGACAATTCATTTACACGCTTGCAGGTGAGTTTATATTTTTTCGCGCGCACACACCTTAGTGGGAGTGTGACTCATCATTTACTCAGTTGTAAGTGAGTGGCATTCGCAAACATTCCCATTGATTGAAAAAAAAAAAATCACTTACTTGCCAGTGACCGACATTCGCACTCTCGGATCTCCGCTGTGAGGCACCACTACTTGCCGTTGTGTGGGTGGTAGAAGTACGTCCCCGGCGCGTCGACGACGAACTGGTAGCGGAAGATGTCTCCGGACAGCACGGGGCACTGGGTGACCATGCTGACGCCGTCCATGTAGGGGGTGTCGCGCTGGTGCAGGCCGTGCCAGTGGAGGGTGTCCGCGTGGCCGGGCAGGAGGACGTGCAGGTCGACGATGACCGTGTCCCCGACGCACACCTGCACGCCGCCACACAGGAGATCCAAAACCGTCACTCACTTGTACGTGAAGCAATTGTTTACACACTTTCACTCGTGTGTGTCGAATTATTCGCGTACACTCGCGACCGCCGGTGCGTACATGTACGACACGATTTTGAAAAGCCGTTGCCATGGCGACAGACACTCACGTGTATGGCGGGCCCCGGCAGCATCCTGTTGATGGAGTACACCGTCCTCTCCACGCCGTCCACCTGGACGCAGGCCTCGAGGAAACAGTCGCCGAACTCGCCGTCCGCGCATCGGCCGCACGCCCTGCGCAGGGTGAGGGGAAGGCATCGTGAGGTGGGGTTGGATAGTTAAGGGCCTCTTAGCAACACCCCACCGCAAGGAAAAAGTCCACAAAAATTCAGAAAAAATTGGCAACACTATTGTGAATTTTCCGGACGTAATTGCTTTTTTTAAGGCATAGCCGACACTGCTGAAAAACTCACTCAAGAAATTTCGTGAGTATCCTATATTTAGGAAATATTCAGACAATTTCAGAAATATTCAGAAAATTTCGGGAGAATTCTGAGAGAAAAATCCGGAAAGTTCGTGGCATTTACTCTCCAAAATTCATAGTGCGGAACCCCCCTCCCCCGCCCTCCCCCCCAATCGCCTCCCCACCATACTCACGCGTTGAGGGCGTTGTATATCTCCTCGTGGAAGTCGTACTTGCAGACCATGGTTTCGCCGGAGACGCACTCGCGGTAGCAAGGGTCTGAAAGCGCGTCGCGGCCGTTACACACACGTTATTTGCGGTGCCCTATGTCGACAATGGCAGGTGCCCATGAGTGCGACAAGGACGGCGGTTCGAGAGCGATCCTCGCGGAATCAGAAGGCTGGAGGAGGCTAGACGGTGCGAGCGTGCGTCGCGCCGCAGTCTCTGTCTGCACCTTGAGCGGCGCCCGCCACCTGCTTCACACGCACGCTTATCGGATGCGTAATCGCCCAAAAGTGTGGGCATGCACGCGGGCACTCGGCGTAGTTATAACTCAAGAGGTGTGAATGGAAAAGAAAATATTGGAATGCGCACTAGCTTCAATTATTTTTGCTTTGTGCAAGGGTTTGGCCTTGAAGGGATTTTGTCGGTCTTACTCGCTTTTTTACGAAGGTTGCTCTGGAAGCCCAATCCTGCTAATGTCACGCGCTTGTAACGTAAGTGATTTTCTACACGTAAATTTGAACAAGTCAAGGCGTGGGTAAGGTGTCCTCGGAATTTAACACCCCTGAAGGGAGAAGTATCCGACGAGGCACGCATTCATACGAGATGTCCAAGCTCCATTGCCGCAGGTTTACCTGGTTTACCGTATTTTTGGGGCGCAGCGTGGGCGACCAGGAGGAGTAGGACCGCGGCCAGCAGCCAGAGTGCCGCCGGAGCGCGCGCCGAGTGCCGGCTCCTCCTCGCGCCCATGACCCCCATTAGCGTCGTGCCGCTGTCAGCTGACCCGTAAGCCGGTGAGCTCTGCCGCCGGCGTTCGCCTCCCTTTGACATCCCGTTCAGCTGCAAAACTCTGCCGCCGTCTTTCGCCTATCCGTCAGTCGTCCCGCGTCAGCCGCCGAACTCCGCCGCCGTTCAAATGCTGCCGCGCCGTCGATCCGCGCCGGAGATATGCCGCGTGCGCCTATGTTGAGTCCCGGACGTTTTGAGCTGTCGTCCTTTATCGGCCGAGGAGATGATGAAAGTAAACAGTGTTAGAGGCTCTCCGCGGCCGTCGGTGCTGCTGCTGCTGCTGCTGTTGCTACTTCTGCTGCTGCTGCTGCTGCTGCTACTACTTCTGCTGCTGCTGCTGCTGTTGCTGCTGTTGCTACGTCCGCTTGGTCTGCTGCTGTTTTTGCTGTTGCTGCTGCTGTTGCTACTTCTGCTGCTGCTGCTGTTGTTGTTGCTGCTGCTGCTGCTGTTGTTGTTGCTGCTGCTGCTGTTGTTGTTGCTGCTGCTGCTATGTCTGCTGTTGCTGCTGCTGTTTCCGTATTTGCTGTTGCTACGTCTGCTTGGTCTGCTGCTGTTGTTGCTGTTGCTGCTGCTGCTGTTGCTACATCTGCTGCTGCTGTTGCTACGTCTGCTGCTGTTGTCGCTGCTGCTTCTTCGTCTGCTGCTGTTGCTGCTGCTACTGCTCCTGCTCCTTGCTGCTGCTGCTACACTGTTCCTCCAAAGGCAATGAAAGTACTACCTATTGTGGAATTCCCCTTGCAAAGGCAATGGGACAAAAGTAAGACCTTTCCAGCGGCAATGAATCGCTCATTGCCGCTCCAAAGGCAGTATTCATTGCCAATTTTGGCAATAAGCGGAATTCAGTTTTTGGATTTTCTCTCAGTTATTGGCATTTCAGTCACTGCCACATTGTGGCATTCATTGCCAAAGATTCGGCATTCAAGGTTCATTACCTAAATATTGGCAGTGAAGGTTCATTGCCGTAAAGTCGGCAGTGACGGTTCACTGCCAAACAGCCGGCAATGATCGTTCACTGCCAAAAGGTCGGCAATAATGTATTGCCAAAATGCAGCAATTAATGAAAAAGTGAATTAATTTTAAGTTACTTTCAGAACATTGCCGATGGGCTGGTATTGAACACTGCCATTGGGATGGCAATGATCGGTTCATTGCCGCTGCAAAGGTCTTACTTTTGTCTTATTGCCTTTGCGCCGGTCATTGCCAAAAAGGGCTTCATTGCCACGAAAGGTAGTACTTCAATGCCAATAATGGCAATGATCACTAACCTTTGGAGAAACAGTGTACTACTTCTGCTGCTGCTGCCGCCGCCGCCGCCGCCACTGCCGCAGGAGCGTCCTTTTCCGCGCGGTTGCCTACCGCTGTCGTCGAGGACTATGCTGCGCGCGCTGTCCCATCGCTCTCTGCGATTTCTAACAGGGTGTCTAGCGACCTTTGAAATCCATAAAACCTGGGAATAACCTTTGAATTTTCTTTGCCTGGGAAAAAACCGAGAGATGCCCTTGAATTTTGCTCAAACCCAGCAAAAAGCTCGCCCGGACCTCGACACCGAGCAGCTGAGCTCGGCGATGCGCTGATTGCTAATTTTTGGGACATTTGTCCGAAAAAATAAGAGAGAAAAAGGGCACCCAATGATTTTCGCGCGGGATAAATCGGGAGAAACCCTTGAATTTTAAATTTGGTTTCCACTCGACCTCGACATTCACTCCTCACTCCGCCGATGGCGCGCCTTACCGCCCTACACCGAGGGCGATAACCTGACGAGCGTTCTCGGATTTTCCCGCCTCGCGCTCACGAGATCGATAACCGTATGAGAAAAATATGGAAAAAGGTTTCATGGGGCGGGGGGCGCGGGGCGGGGGTGGGAAGTCGTAAACGGAGATTTCCTGCTGATGTCCCTACTCGCTGATTTTTCCTGTTGTTGTTCCCGCCGCTGCAGGTGCTGCTGCAGCTGCGCTCAGCTTGCCGCCTCCTCGGTTTGTTTTCTCCTCCCTAAGATAAGGGATGCCTGCGCGAGGACGCGGTTAATGTAGGTCTGCTATTTGGCCAAGAAGAGATGAGCGCCGGCGGGTCGGGCGGGGCGAAGGGGTGGGCGGGCAGACCTCTCGCCTCGCCCTTCCTGATTACGTGCATTCAAATATGGAGCGAGGAGAGGAGAGGAGTCGCGCGCCGACGTCTCTCGACCTTTTTCCTGGTGCCATAAAAAAAGTAGACAATTAGCGGGAAAACTAGGTGATTATTGTCACAAGTGCCAGTGCGACGTCCTTTGCGGGGAGGTCAGATGTGTGGGGTGATAGTGGTTCTGGCGAGGGGTCGACCACTCAGAAGTTTGGTGTACATGGAATATCTGGAATATTTGAAGGATTTCTGGAATATTTTGGGAATATCTGTAATATGTTGGGAATATCTGGAATATTTTTGGAATATCTGGAATATTTTTGGAATATCTGGAATATTTGTGGAATATTTGGCTAATTTTTTGTGGAATATCTGGAATATTTCTGGAATATCTGGAATATTTTGGAATATTTTTAGAATATTTTTCAGTGTGTACATGGAATATCTAAGTGATTGACCCCTCGGGTTTTGGTTACCTTTGTGGACGCGACTCTTAATGTGTGATGCCGTTATACACCCCGGAGTTATACGCCCTTGGTGTTACCAAGGGACGGCTAACTCGAAATATCAGCGTGCACAGAAATACTCGGAAATACTCTAGAAATACAAGGAAATACTTCAGAACACTCAGAAATATATTGAAATACATTCGGTAAAATACAAGAAATACACGCAAAGTGTGTGCAGAAATTCAAGTGTTGGCCGCTCCTCGGGTGACGTAGAGGACTTTGGCAGGTTGGCTTTCTAACGCGTACCCGAGCTCACATTTTAATCCAAGTCCAAAATTTTATTTGCTGCCTAAAAAGTCGTCAAATTTGAACCCTGCAGATATATCGTCATGTGTTTGCACATAAAAACGGGCGCACGGTTTGTGTGTCCGACGGCGCACACATCTGAATCCCCGGCGACTCGATTTGGTTTTATTTCTTCTTCTTCTTCTTCTTCTTCTTCTTCTTCTTCTTCTTCTTCCTCTTCCTCTTCTTCTTCTTCTTCTTCTTCTTCTTCTTCTTCTTCTTCTTCTTCTTCTTCTTCTTCTTCTTCTTCTTCTTCTTCTTCTTCTTTCCCCTCATCCGCTTGTTGGCCCACAGCATCTTATCTGCACGTGCAAGCGGCACCCGCCCGTTCATATATTTGCACGTGCAAACACTCAGCGGCGGGGCGTGGTGGGGTAGGGTGAGGTGGGAGGCGGGGCGGGGGGCGGTATCGTTTGGGTGTTTAGAGGGGCCCACCCCGCCCCGCCCCGCCCGGCCCGGCCTCCTTGGCTCTCGGACGGCGCGGGCGGGGGCGGGGTTGCCCCCCCGTCTCCCTGCGGGCCACGGCAAGGCCTCGGGGGGCGGCCGCGGAGGCCTCGTTAATAAAACCCAAAATATATATTATTCAGGTTCTCTGGAGTTCTTATGTCGCTTTTTGCCTAATTGTTTCAGAATAACACGAGACGCGCGTGGCCCCTCATGGACCCTCCCATCGTCCTCGCTCCGCGACGCCCCATGGCGAGGCCAGGACGCCGGCGCGGCGCGGCGGGACCTCAGCGACGCCGACGCCTTGCCCTGGCGCCGCGAGCCTCCCGCTCTACGCGCGCGTCATGTGAGCTGCCTATCCGCCAGGGGCCCTGCAACGGTGAGTGAGCCAGAGCCAGCCAGTGGCGGATCCAGAGCCAGCCTTTGGGGGGGGGGCAAAGTAGTACTTTTTGCCTACTTACAGGGGCAAAGTATTACTTTTTGCCTACCTTTCAGGCGGCTACCGAGGAGCCATGGGGGGGGGCAATT
Organism: Frankliniella fusca; assembly: GCA_029379305.1. Classification (NCBI taxonomy): domain Eukaryota; kingdom Metazoa; phylum Arthropoda; class Insecta; order Thysanoptera; family Thripidae; genus Frankliniella; species Frankliniella fusca. The sequence goes on from JAHWGI010000014.1 coordinate 689,302, forward strand.
GACCCTTTGCCCCCCCCCCCCCCCTGGATCCGCGCATGGAGCCAGCCGGTCGGGGCGCGGGCGCGGACACTGAAAATGTACTAGTCCCAATTCTCGCTCCCATACGAGTGAGAATTTGAGGGCAATTTTATTACTCTCTGGAGAGTGAGAAATTTTTTCCTCGCCCTATATGAGAAAGAATTTCGTAAACCTCGCTCTTATTAAGTGTGGGTTCGTGCTCAAATAAAGTGAGGCTAAAAAAGATATTGCTCGAAGAGGGTGAGGTTAAACATTCTCAATCCTTTTAAGCATGGACTAAGTGTCCTCACCCATTCTGCGTGAGAAATTTGATTCGAGGGTTTGCAGTATGGAGGGAGGAAGGGAAATGTGTGAGATGAAAGGCTACAGCCAGAAAAAAAAAAATATCGCGTAATTGAGGATTTACAGGAACATTTATTTTCCATGAAGCATGTTGTAAAATTACAATTGAAGTATGCGAAAAATTGCAAGTACCTCGAAATGAAATTCGTTAACAAGCAAGAAAGGGTTGTCGTTTATTTCCCCCAAAAATATTGTAGATAACTTATTACAAAAGAAATGGTAAATATTCCCCAGAGTGTGAGTTAGTTAAAGATTAAATCAAATCCAATAAAAAAATAAATAATAATAAAAAGGCCTAGAATTCCCACGGGGAAAGGGAAGTGATGTCCCAGAGGACAACCTGCGTGATCTCGATTACTTCTCCTGGGAATCTCAGGATGTCTCCCATGTAGATTCCAGGGCACATCCTGGGAAATAATTATTCTTCCATTTTTCCTTGGAAATGCTATATAGGAACAATTTTTTTTAAAATTTATGTATCTTTTTTATTGTGGCCCAATGAAGCTTTGCTGAAGGCGCTGCATTTGCGGGTGCAAACTAGATTATCTGGATTATAGGTAGCTCCGCGCCTACATCAGCAGTCGCTGGCTGTCTGGCTGCCTACCTCTCAGGCGTGCGAACAGCGTGGAGACCGGTGGAGACGCTGGTATGAGGCGGAGTGCGGTAGACCCTCTACTTCACCTTCTTCTGGACTTTGCCTCGTCCCCTTGCGGTGTGCCTTGCCGTGCCCAACTGCAATGTGAGTCGCATCGCACGGGTCGTATTGCAATGTGAGCGCGACACGCTGAGAGTGCGTCGCGTCGCCTCGTGACCTGACCTGACCGGGTCTGGTAGTGCGGTGACCTCTCCGGGTACACAGTTAAAACATAAAGGTGGGAAACAAATTATTTTGGCGAGTAACCGGGCGAGGCGGCGGCGGGAACTCGGAATTTCAAAGTAGAAATGTATTTTTTCCCCTCCAATTTTGGTTCTTCACTAGGACAACCTACTAAGTGTATGACCCTCTATCGTATTTGTCCCCGAGGGTACAAATATTATGGTTGTTTGTGAGGTCCGATAAAGGTCCTGAATTAATCTAATGAGAAATACACGAATGGAAATAATTATTCGCATACCCAGGACTGTGCGACATTGTCGCGGGGCTGCCAAAGTCGGATGGGAGGGCGTGGTGGGATGGGACTTCCCCGCGGCTCCCGCGGCCCGGCTGGTCTCTGCTGCGAGCGGACTCGGCGCGACCATAACATTGGGACTGGCAGTGCCGAGAGGAGAGGAGAGGAGAGGAGAGGAGAGGAGAGGAGAGGAGAGGAGAGGAGAGGAGAGGAGAGGGAGAGGAGAGGAGAGGAGAGGAGAGGAGAGGAGAGGAGAGGAGAGGTGTTTAAATTTAGACGATCCATGTGGCGCCGCGGCACGGGGTCTGCTGGCGACAAAGCGTGGCGGGGCGGGGCGGGGCGGGGCGCGGCGGGGCGGAGCGCGGTGGGGCGCGGTGGGGCGCGGCGGGGCGGGGCACCACCAGATGCACTGCGGCCACGCTGTTTAGGTACCGCCGCGTCCCCTGCCATATGACCGTCGCGCTGCGCTCCGTTCAACACCGATGCCGGCGGAATTTTATCGACACTCGGAGAGTCTTATCAATGCGAACCAAATGGTTTTGATATCGATTATTATTTTAACACAGATGGCCTCGCGTCTCGTAAAGCGCGACACCCGTCGTGACAATCGCGAGCGGGTGGTCATACCCCGCCACCATGCACTGCCGCTCCTCTGACCGACAGACGAAAAAAGAAAAGAAAAACATTAACAATAACATGATATTAGCGGGCGTGTTGCCAGTGGCGTCTGCTTGGCGCCGCGCGCTTGGGCGTGTCGGGGCGGGGCGGGGTACTGCTGGGCATGCTGCCTGACCTAGGACGTGAAAGCTGTGGGCGGGAAGGACCTGGCGTCTGGCGTCCCTCTGTCGTGGAGGGCAGCCCGCCCGCCCGGGCGGCCGCTCGTTTTGCTTGAATGGATCCTGCCAATCTCGCCCTGACCGGTACCCTACCAAAAATGTCAGAGCGTACAGCAACAATTGTTTTCTCTCTCCGATTTTATAAATAAAAAAATACGATTTCAGGAAATCCTGGTAGGCACGAAGAAAATTAATGTTTTTGTTTCACTAAATTCTTCGGTATAAGATGGTTTATATAGAAATTTACTTTAAAAATTCTAGCCTTATGGGTCATGTTACTGAATTTCTTTTATCTCAGGGTCACTAGTTCAGCGGGTCACATGCCAAATTTTAGCTTTCTAGCTGAAACGATTTAGAAGTTAGTCTCTCTATAAAAATCGTCCGATCAGCTTGATTTTTGAACTGTAGGCTCGTTGTGCAATGGGCATTTGAACACTGCTTTTACATTTTTATTCTAACATGTCGTTCGAAATTTTATTTTTTTAACTACTGTGCATGAGTAGAATCAACAAGTCCCCGGCCCCGCCGGACCTCCTCCCCTGCGCGCCGCGCCGAGGGGTCGAGCAGCCCAAGCAGCCTCAACAATGGTGACTCGGCTCGGCTCCCCTTTCCACGCTGTTTACCCGAGACAAGTCGAGTATTACCATAGAAACAACGATTTTAGATCGAAATTTCTCAAAATTGGCCACCAACTTTGGGCTGGCAATTCAGCAGTGAACTAAGGAGATTGAGTTCTACCTCTCTGCCAAGTCTTATCAAAATCCTATAGAAAAATCAGGATTTAGGTAAGGGGCCGTGCTAATAAAAATCGGATCCTGAGACAAAACCATAAGGCTACTTCGTGCCTAAATTTTTTAACTCAAATTTTTTCCGCCAGTTTGGAGAGCTCCAGACTTCACTCGAAAGCAAAGCGTTTCGCTGCTGCACGCTTATGAAGGTTTTGTGAATTTTGAGTCGCGCGCACTTTCCCACAAACAATAAGTTTATGACATGCCTTGGGAAATTAACACCTTTTCTTGTGCCACTTTGAGATGTAGAATTCGCACACCTATACACGAGTGCGGCGGCACTTTGCACTCTGCACAGCCGGAGTTTTCAAGAGTGCTGGTCGGGTCGGGTGACGGTGACAGTTTCCTGGCGGCGCCTGAACAAGATCCTGAAACAGGAGGCCCGACCCGACATACAGCCGGTACACACCTCGGCCGCGTTATACACCTGCTGGCTCCGCGGGACACAGGACCACGCTGCTCTGCCGTGCACGTCACCTGTGTCATTAGGGGGTTCATCGCGGCAATGCGAGGCGAGGCGCCGGTGGTCCGTGGGTGGCCTGGCCCGGCCCGGCGCGGCGCCCGGCCGCTCGCTACCCGCCGCCAAATGGACGCACTGCTCCTCGGGACGGCGGCGCGGTGCCTGCCAAATGGGGTGGACACGTGTGTCTTTCAGACGCCGCACCCCACCCCGCCCCGCCCCGCCCCGCCCCGCCCCGCCCCGCCCCGCCCCGCCCCGCCCCGCCCCGCCCCGTACCGCCCTGGACCTCGTGGTGGTGGTGCTTCTGATGCTGCGCTAGGCCGCGGCGCGGCTTTGCAGACGTCGGGCAGCTCGCGGAGGCAGGCACCCTCGCCCCGCCCCGCCCCGCCCCGCCCCGCCCCGCCCCGCCCCGCCCCGCCCCGCCCCGCCCCGCCCACCTCAACCCGCCCCGCCCTGCTCAGCTGTTGCCGCGCAGTGCCCCCCCCCCCCCCCGGTGCCCCGCCGGGCCTCGCCGGCCCCCTCCCGTCCCGCCGGCGCTGCCAGTCGCGTCCCGGCCGCACGGCCGTACGCAAGCCCTACCGCGTCGACCCGTCCCGCCCCGCGCTGTGCCGGCCGATTCGCTCCGCGCAGTAGCGTTCCCACCGACGCGCTCGCCCGACGACGCCGACCCCAACGACCAGGTGCAGACGGCCCCGACGCTCTCGCCCGACGACGACGACGCCCAGGTGCAAACGGCCCCGACGCTCTCGCCCGACGACGACGCCCAGGTGCAGACGGCCCCGACGCTCTTTGCCCGACGACGACGACGCCCAGGTGCAAACGGCCCCGACGCTCTCGCCCGACGACGACGCCCAGGTGCAGACGGCCCCGACGCTCTCGCCCGACGACAACGCTGACGTCGACGCCTAGGAGCAGCGACGTCGCCCCCGGGCACCCCGTGATCGCTTTCTCGTCCCGACTCCCCTCCGCGCCGCTGTCGCACGTCCTCGACGTGATCGCCATCGCGTCCGCGTCTCCGGTCCGTCGACGGCGTCGTCCTTGGCCCGGCCCGCGGCCTGCCCGTCGGCGTCCTTGGTGGCGCTGCCCGGCGCGCACATCACATCCTGCCCGGAGGCCGGAACAAGGTCCTCGCGGCCGGAAGCGCGTCCCTGATAGCGCTCCGTGACCCAGTGCCGAGAGCGGCCAGGAGGACATGTCCCTGTTGAGCGTGGTGAGTGCGTCCCGCGTGGTGTGGGAACCTACCACCGCCGTGGGGCAGGAAGTACGACGTCCGTCGTGCATTTAAACAGCTGTTTTACCGAGCGCCCTGCTGTCAGGTGCTGAAGTTTATCGTTGGGTTTTTCGGTGAAGTCGCGGAGTAATTTACTAGTGAAGTCTGCGAAGCTTACCTTCAGGCTTTGATGCGCGCGTCGAAACTCGCGTCGAAAAAAGCGACCGCCGCGAATAGCTTCCGCGAGCCCGGGCCAGGCCCAGGAGCGTGGAGGCTGAAGCCGATGCTCCCCGACCTGTTGCTGATGCCTATGGCGGAGGCGGAGGCACGGCGCGCGCCGGGCGCCGGGCGCCGCCGCGGTGCCGGTGCCGGCCGGGCCGGGCCTCAAGCGTCGTACGCGACGCCGATTAACGGTCGCGGCTCGCCTCGCGTCGGCTTCGGGGCAAAGTCAAGGTCAGGTGCGCGAGGTGTGGTGGGGCGGGGCGGGGCGGGATTGGGCGGGGCACTTAATCCAAATCGGGCCGGCTGAGCCAGGCGGGTCCGGCAATGTATACTACTCGCGCTCCGGCAGGCGCCATTTGCGCGCGAGAAACAGATTCCGCCGGCCCGTGCCCCGCCGCCGCACCCCACCCCGCCACACCCCGCCGCGCCCCCCCGCCCGCCGCGCCCGCCGCGCCCGCCGCGCCCGCCGCGCCCGCGGGCCGCCCAGCCCAGCCCAGCGCGCCATGAGGTTGTCGCTCCGATGCTAATCGACGTGACTGAGTTACTCGCGCACCGAAAACGACATTCCTTTGCGCTATATAGAGCTAGTGAGTGAGCGAGCTGCCGGGCACTCTGATGAGTCTGCGCAAAAGGAGAGATTAAACCGTTGGAAACGTAGGAGGATGGATGAGAAGAAGAAAATAGATAAGGAAAGAAAGAATAAAACACAACGACGCGGTCGTTTTCAGGTGCCATGTGATGTGTGCTAGTCTCCCTGGCGAGGAGACCACCCGTATACCCAAAAGTTGGTAAGCGCTCGGTTCTCTCAAGTCAAATATGGGCGGCCGTGGCCCCTGTCCTGGCATGTCTGCCCCACCCCGCCCCGCCCTACCCCACCCCACCCCGCCCCGCTCCGTGGTCCCTGAGAAGTCTTCCTCTCCGCTGATGTTTCCGTCGCTTGACGCGAATCCTTACTGTCAGCAGCTGGCCGAGTCTATCGAATTTCCATCACGATCGGGTCGCGCGTTGGTGGGGTGGGGTGGGGTGGGGTGCTTTACGCAGCCGTCGCCACCGTCATCGGCCCCCACCGCTCGCAATAACTGTTTCGAAAAAGAGCTCCCCCCTTCCCCCTCCCTATATGACCTCGAGAAGAATACCTTCATGAATATCGCTTCAACCACTTTTTCAACCCGAAACACAATCCCGCCCCGCCCCGCTCCGCCGATCAGACCCCCTCCCCCCCCGGTGTTCCTTTACCCCCCGCAGCTCCTTCTGGTCCAGGCGGACCGTACAGCGGCTTAATGTTATTGTTGTTTTTGTGTAATCATTCCAAATACTGTACTGCTGACGCTCTAAGAAAAATAGAGTGATTTCCCCCCGGGGGAGCCGGCCGAGCCGCTGCCGCCGCCGCGTCGCATCGAACGGCGGAAGTCAATGCATAATTCAGTACGGCACTTGAACAAGGCCGCCGTATGGCCACCATGTGGCCACTAGACATGTCTGTCCTCCTCCCCCTCTCGTCTTGTTGCTCCTCGTCTGTTTACCTCTCTCTCGCGCGCGCTCAAACTGTTTTGACAGCTCTACGGCAGGGTCTCGACATCGCCCGCGCGGCACAAACCGCCCTGTCGACAATTCTGTGATCTGCACGCGCGGGGATTAGCCCGCGATCAATTTTTTTTTTCACTGACCAAAAAAAAAATACTAGAATGAACGAAATAAAAATGAATTTAACTAAGCGAATTAAAACGCTGCGCCGTACCGACTGGGCCGCGGGCGGGCCGTGCCGGCGCGTGGAGCAGGCTGCGTGGAGAGGCTAAAGGCTTTGTAGTCCATTCCGATTTGTCGACTTAAGCCTTTAGCCGTCGCGGGGTGGTGTGGGGCGGGGCAGGGCGGGGCGGGGCGGGGCAGGGCAGGGCGGGGTGGGGCTCGGCGGGGCTGGCCTTTGATGGTCGCCGTCCCGTCGTCATGTTTTATCGACTCGCTGCTCGCGGACGCGAATGCGCGCGTAAACTCACCAAAGCCTCACAGCTGCCGGCCCGTGCCGGGGCGCTGCGGGGCTGGGCGGGGCTGGGCGGGGCGGGGCGGGGCGGGGCGGGGCGGGGCGGGGCGGGGCGGGGCGGGGCGGGGCGGGGCGGGGCGGGGCGGGGCGGGGCGGGGCGGAGCGCTGTGATCGGAGAATCATAAACGTCCAGTCTGGGTTTTGAGAAATTACTGCCGGCGTCAGGGGATGTCATATCCCCTCCGACTGGGATGACGGAATGTGAAATGTCACCCGTTATCCGGCATCAGATTACTGCTGCTGCTGCCGAGCGGACGTGGGCGCTGCCGGCCCGGGCGCCGGGCGCCGGGCGCTGGGCGCCTCCAGTACTTTGCCACCGTCAGGTCTTCCTTTAAAAAATTATAGTAAAATGAAAAAAAAAATTGTTGTTCTTGTCGTTTGTGGTGGTGGTGATGGGCTTTTTCTGCCGACTTACAGACGAATTTTTTTAACGCATACTATCTCTATGGTGCACTGCACTGTATATATAGCGTGCATGGCATGCACGCTGTATAAACAGTGTGCACGGTATGCTCACTGTTTATAACGTGTGCATGGACAGGACATGCTCACTGTATGTAATGTGTGCATGACCATGCTCACTGTACAAAATGTGAGCAATGCTCACTGTTGGGTACGCAGGAAGCATATCGATTATATCCATGCTCACGTTGAGTTGCAATGCTTACTGTTGAAGATTTAGTGAGCATCTCTATGCACACATTACATAAAGTGAGCATGTCCATGCACACGTAACAAACAGTGAGCAAGTGAGCATACCGTGCACTCTGTTTATACAGCGTGCATGCCATGCACGCTTTATATACAGTGTGCAATGCTCACTGTTGGGTATTTAGGGTGTGCGTGACAAACACGGCACGGTAAAAACAATGTGTGATTTTTTTGAGAAGAAGGGAAAACTTCGAAGCACTCCCTGATTTTCAGGAAAACTCTTCAAATTTTGAGGAAGTTTTCTCTAAAAATATGAAAATTTACCTTTTGAAAATTTACCTTAATTTTTTAAGGGAACTTTCTCAAAATCTGAGGATTTTCTCCAAATCAGTAAGTGCCTCAAAGTTTCCCCTTTTTCCTAAACAAAAAATGAGACATTTATTTGTTCCGTGAACTCTTCACAGACTCGTTGGTGTGCGGTAAACTGTCCATACACCAGTCGGTGTGGGACAAACTATTGCGTTGAACGACCCTCATTCGTGTTGCGCTATTCGCACAGTTACTATGGATTTCTAGAGAGTCGTTGGCACGGTAAAACCAATGTCTGATTTTTTTAGGTAAAAGGGAAAACTTCCGTAATTTGAGGGAAACCCATCAGATTTTGAGGAAGACTCCTTTAAAAAATAAGGGAAATCTCCACAAATTTTGAGGAGACTTCCTCAAAATCTAAGGAGTTTTCCTCAAAGTATATGCAAGGTCCTCAAAGTTTCCCCTTTTTCCTCAAAAAATTAGACATTGTTTTACCCGTCAGACGGGGATCGTCATGTCCTTTTGAATGCGGCAGTGCGTATCAGGTGGGTCCGTGCTGGGCAGGGGCCCGGGGCCCGGGGTCGCACACATCCGCGCGGCCCCCACCGACTTCTCTCCGTTGACTTGTAGATCGGGAGTCATCCTGGCTGAAGGGATTTGCCTACATTAGACCGCATCGCACCGCTGTTCTTTCTCTCCCCCTCTCTCTCCCCCCCCCCTCTCTCTCTCTCTCTCTCTCTCTCTCTCTCTCTCTCTCTCTCTCTCTCTCTCTCTCTCTCTCTCTCTCTCTCTCTCTCTCCCCGCCTCCCTCCCCCCCTCCTCCCTCCTCCCCCTATCTTCCTTTTGCGTTTTCATCCGTCGCTCCTTCTCCTGCGCTGTTTGGGGTGGAAACAAATAGCCGTCCACGAGAGTGGCGTGGCGTAGCGTGGTCTGAGCCCCCCTGCAATTTTATTTTTTGTCCCCTCCCGTATTAATTTTGTTTTTCGCTTCCACTCCTTTCCCCGGCGCAGCACATATTAAGCACGCCCCTCGCGCGCACGGGGCACTCTAGCCGAGCCGGTGCCATGCCAGGACTCGCGCGTGCAAAACTTTTAATTATCTTTCATTTTAAAAATAAAAAATAATAATTCAAGTATTTTTTTAAATGGAGATACTGTGCACTGGTGCCAGATAGGTACTTCGCGGGAATGTAAACCAAAAAAAAAAAAATGCGTCTCTGTCAATTTTTTTTAAAGCTTTGGGAAGAAAAATAACTATAGACTTTGCCAGGTTAATTTGTTTTTACTGTACAGCTACCTTGTATCTGATCAGCCAAAGGCCACTTTAATGTGCGCAAACACCACTATTTTCTTTGTTCCTGTAGCGTTTTTAAAAATCATGTGTGCTGAATTGGCCCATGCCCATGAAGCCAATAAGCACGAAACTGATGTTTTTGATTTGTTTTGTTTTTCTGGGACGTGTGATGATGAAGTCCCAGCCATAATGAGTCTGCTGCCCTGTGATTAAATGAATGCGCATTAGTGGATAAACGAACGAATGACTCGCTTTGCTTACTCGCAGCCATCGTTGTATTGGACTGCGTGGAGTCGAGTATTGGTCGCGTGTCTGGTGTGTCTGTGTAATGCTATTAGAGACCCCGTCCGGGAGCCCCAGGGTGTGTACATGCCATAGGGGCCTCGGGCTCGGGGCAGCGACAGAACAGGTGAGAGAGAGAGAGAGAGAGAGAGAGAGAGAGAGAGAGAGAGAGAGAGAGAGAGAGAGAGAGAGAGAGAGAGAGAGAGAGAGTAGTTTACTTGTTGGTGAGAGTTAATTGATTCACACTCCTGCACTTGTAAAACAAAAACTTTTGATGCATAGCTCCTATTATATAATACTTTTGTACACTTTGTCATGCATATTTAACTAAACTTTAGCTGATGTATTGTTTTTAGACATTTTGCAAATGTCTAGGTGACTATACATTTGGGTTAGCATCGTATCACTATGCTTTGACATGCGAAGCCTAATCCAAATGCATACTTCTATGCATCACGAAATGTTTAACATCTTTACATCAACGAAGTGCACAGATGTTAGGCATGTCTTCATGTATAGTTCCTACTATGCATCATCGTGCCTAGAAGTGCAAACTAAACACCATGATGTATAAAACCAATAAAAACTATGCATTTGTTTTAGGAGTGTGAAAACCCCTTGATATACCTATTCTAACCCTGGCGGGCCATAGCCGTTTGCGATAGGCAGTCACTCTTCTGAAAGCATTTAAAACATTTTGTCACTCTCCGGTGTTTGTTCGTGGGAAGCTTTGCGTACTTATCTAGCAGCGCTGGCTGGTGGACAGCGTGGCTTAGCCATTCATCCCCCACCTTTTGTCCAGCCCAGCAGTCCAGCCGGGGCCGCTTCTCCAGGCTGTTCCAGCGGATCGGGAGAAAATAATAGAGTCCAGCCCTGTCGCTTCCTCCAGCCCCACCGCCATCAACCTGTTCACCGCTGGGAGAGCCTAAGGGCAAACTGGCTGGCCGTGTGCGGTGAGCAGGCAGGGCGGGAGAGAGAGAGAGAGAGAGAGAGAAGAGGGAGGGCTTTATTGACCAACGTAGCGAGACAAGGGCCGCATTGTTCGATTTGCAACACACTCTCTTAACTCTCTCTCTCTCTCTCTCTCTCTCTCTCTCTCTCTCTCTCTCTCTCTCTCTCTCTCTCTCTCCCCCTCCCTCCCTCCCTCTCTCCCTCCCTCGCCCTCTCTCTCTCCCTCTCTCACTCTCCCTCTCTCTCTCTCTCTCTCTCTCTCTCTCTCTCTCTCTCTCTCTCTCTCTCTCTCTCTCCCTCCCCGCCCCCGGCCCCCTAGATCCGCGTGTCCTTGAGTCCACCTCAGCCCACGCGTCAAACTCTTTTGTCTTAGAGAAGCGTCTGCATCTGCCTGGCCGGGGGCGGACGAGACGGTCAGGGACTCGCCTGCCCGACCTCAGCCTGTAAAGTGTGGCTGTTTTTGTTGTTTTTTGTTGTTGTCGGGTTGATGAGTGATGCTACAGCGCTGCACCGACCGCTGCAAAAAAATATATTCGTACTTGTACGATATGTTTTGTAATTAACCGTTCACATAATTTGTGTCGTGTACATGTACAATCTCCCCCACTCTTGCTCGTCATTCTGTTCTATGTCGATGTACAGTGCTTGTACAGTTACCATCTGGCATTGTAACCGTACGATATCTTTCACGGATACTTTTTCCGCACCATGTATCACAATTTTTCTGAGTGAAGGCTGTGTGTCGTGCGGTGATAAAATTCAAATGAGGAAGAAAGAAGGGCAAAGCAGTCTTGTTGTGACAATCGTGTTTTGTTTTTTTTTTTGTGTGTGTGTGTGTGTGTGTGTGAGTGTGTTTTTAAAGTATACGTTACCCCTTAACAAAGCAATTATCATGCCTTTTTTCCCCTTATATTTTATTTTTGTCCTTTTCTCTTCTCACTCCGTGCCCTTGTAAAGCGGCAACGCAGACTTACCTTACTCTGCAAACTCAAGTACAGTACAGTACCGCAGTAAAAAAAGAAAAATGCGAGACTATGGTTTTCCTATAGTAAAAAAGGTGAGATCCATCGTGTTTAACGGTTGGTATGTGTGGTTATACAACTGCAAGACGCAATGGGTATCTTACTTTTTATACTGTTGGATACCATTGGTCTCACTCTTGTTACTATGGTGCTGTACCGCACTTGAGTTTGCAGAGCAGAGTACCCAATCTCTCCTCTCCTTCTCTACATCCCCACCCCCTCCCTCCCTCCTCCCCTCCCCCCAAAATCACCGCCCTCTCGTCTTGTAGTACTACTCCCGAATGCGGGCAATTTTCTGCGCGCACTCTTGAGGGCGAGGGAGAGAGAAAGAGTGGGAGGGGGAGGCGGAGCGCGCATAGACTGCGGGGATGGTGGCACTCCTCTAATCAGTGTTCCGAGTCCTGCCGTCGCCTTTGGCCTTGTGCCGCGGCAGGCTTTATCGACGACGCTGTCATAAATTATTCTCATTATTATTATTATGATTATTTTTTGCTATTGTTGATTATTATTTCTTTTTACAAAATTATATTGCCCCGCCTCGCCCGTACCCGCAGCAACCGTTATGAATATTTATGATCCGGCGGTTGCGTCGAGGCGATTTGAGGAGATGTGGATTAGGGAGGAGGTCATTAAGGGCAGTCAACGGCAGAGCAGCGACAAGACAGGGCGGCGGCCGGCCCGGGGCCCCGGGGCTCACCTCTCACCCCCCCCCCTCACCCCCCACCTGCCCCCCCCCCCCCACCTGTCACCCCCCCCCCCACAACCCCTCCTGGAGGGCACCGCAGCCCCAGCGCGGACTATGCCTCTCTGCTGGAGTCGTTGATCTGAGATGAGCAGCGCGGTGGCGGTGACTTTGGAAATTTCTCCGCCAAATTCAATTTTGATTCTTTAGTTAAAAACGATTGTTTTCTTTCACCCGCATTTTTTTTACCTCTCTTTTTCTTAATGTAATGGTTTGTACGGCGGATCAACTTTGTAAAGCTTGCGAACAATTGCGAAGCATGTTGTCTGTAATCCGAAACAAAGGCGTCAGGCTCCACAACTGCGAAGCTTCTTTTCAAATAATATAGATTCGCAACAGGCGCAAATTAGGTGGGAGGGGGGGGGGGGGGGCGATCGTCCCCTGTCCGGCTCTAGTGAACCCCGCTTTATCCAGTGCTCTCAACCAGTCAGGGGTATGCTTAACCGTGCGATGTCATATTAAATTGTGCTTCGCGGTAGTATAAGAGAAAAATTCTAAATCTTTCTTACTATTTTTAGGCAACGGAGTTGCCTTCTGAAATCACCAGGAAACGCATGTCGATTGTTTTATATGGCCCCTTACGGAAAGAAAAATACTGCCCATAATAAGGGATTTTTTTTCCCCATTATAATATTTTGTACGAATGGATCCATCATCAGGAGCGACCATCAAGAATAAATAAAACATACATTAAAAGTAAAATAAAAACTTTCGCGTATAAGCAACAGAAGGTCGAGCGGCGGCCTAGACCTCTTTTTTTTTAATTTTTTTTTCTAAAGGAAAACTTTGATAAAAGTAACATGATGTTTTCTCACGCTGGGTTGGTGCACCGCGGTCCGCGGTGCCGTCCTGTTTTCACACTTGATCCCGATAGTGGCGGGTTATATAGTGCGGGCGCGGCGGAGCAGATGGCGCTGAGGTGCGCGGTTCCCGCGGCCAACCCGATAGCGATAACTTTGATGAGGAGCAATTAATAACGATAAGGTGTCCACGTCAGTCATAGCGTGCGGGGGAGGGGGAGGGAGAGAGAGGGAGAGAGAGAGAGAGAGAGAGAGAGAGAGAGAGAGAGAGAGAGAGAGAGAGAGAGAGAGAGAGAGAGAGAGATAGGGAGGGAGGGAGAGAGGGGGGGAGAGAGCGAGGGGACAGGGGGAGGGGACACATGTCTCTCCTGAGTACTAATCGTCCGAGGTCTGTATTTCTGCTCAAGCGGTATGGCCTCGGGCGGAGGGAGGAGAGAGAGAGAGAGAGAGTGAGAGAGAGAGAGAGAGAGAGAGAGAGAGAGAGAGAGAGAGAGAGAGAGAGAGAGAGAGAGAAGACTCTGCCGTTTGAGGCTCGGCGGGGAGAAGCAGGGGGCAGGGCGTCTGGCTAGACCTCGGAGAGAGGTGGATCAGGGGACTAATCCGGTCTGGCTCGGTTGGATTTGTAATGCAGCTGTGCGGAGGGGAGGACCCCGCAGGTTGGGCTGCGCAGGTCGCGGACTGGGATTGGGGTTCATCTCTTTGGACATTAGTCTACGTAAATGGAAAAGCCAGAGAGGGGCTGGGGAGCTGGGCGGTAATGGGTCAGAAGGGGAGAGAGAAAGAGGAGATGGAAAACGGGAGTGTGAAGGTGGAGAGAGGGGGGTGCAGGATCCGTTTCGCATCTAGACTGGAACCACAAGTATGCCAATGCGGCACACTTGTTGGTGTGTGGATTTCTCTACGTGTACTTCCCCCTTCAAGTGTGAGAAATTGGGAAGGAAAATTCAGACCTTGCCACTTGTAGGTGAGCGTGTGTGAATTTGTATTCATTTACATGGTCATGGTCCTCCCAGTGTGTGCAATTTTCACTGTTTACGGGTATGAATGGAAATTACACACACAAGTGTGCGACATGCGACATCCACACACTTGGGTTTCCAGTGCAGCCGACTCTTAGGCTTCTCGTGTGACACTTCTCCACCCGAGGGGGCAACCACTATCCAGTACACAGGATTCGTACTGAAATGAGATTTCTGTGGATTGCGCAAGATTTTGCCGGATTTTTCCTGGTAAGATTGCATAAACTTTTACGAGATTCTACGGAATTCTAAAAGATTTGACACAGTTTCATGGGATTCCACATAGTTTCATGAGGTTTCTCAAGAATTCTCTGTTTTTTTTTTTTTTTTTTTTTTTTTAGAGATTTCTATTAGATTTCATGGAATTTCTGAGATGAATTATCGATGATTTCATCGAGATTTTCCAAAGATTTCATCGAGATTCCCGAAGATTTCACCGAGATTTCCCCGGACTTGTTCACAGGATTTCACGAGTGGTTGCCCCCTCCCCTCCCCTCGCACTTCCCCGCCCCTGTGCTGTGGCCGTCGTGCCTCGCGTGGCGGTGATCAACGCGAAGACCAAAGAGCGTCGTTCTTGGCCGCGTCAAGGACTTCAAGGGTTTCCTGCGCCATTTGCCTAATTTGTTTTCAAACCCTGCCGCCACTGCTGCTGCTGCTGCTGCTTGGCTCTCCGCGTTCTCTCTATCTCTCTCTTTATCTCTCCCTCTCTCTGTGTCTCGGCCGCACGGTGCGCGGCGGACCGGGGCTGACGGCTGCGCTGGGCTGGGCTCGGCTCTGCTTCCTCTGTTTGCTCCTTGATAACGCGACTTTCTGCTCCTGGCGCGGTTGGTTAGCTCTGCGCATCGCAGCGTCGCAGAAGCGCCGCGCATTTTCCCATTTCAACAACCGCTTTGGGGAAAACTGGGAAACACGACGTGACATCCATTACCTATTATTATTATTATTATTATTATTATTATTATTATTATTATTATTATTATTATTATCAATTATTATTTCTATGGGATTTCAAAGATCTCGTTCTTAATAATCGGTTCCAGATCTAGCATTTCCAGTTTTCTGCGAGAGTGAAAGATCCATAAAAATTTGTGTTGTTCGTTTACAACAAATATGTTGTATACTTTCATAGCAACACATGCTGTTTTTAAACAAACTTTGTTGTAATCGATCAAGGATGTCGTCAAGGTAAGAAGTCTACTGCATTGACTTTGGCAAGAAATATTGTGATGCTATTCTGCCTTGCTTCTGTATTTGAATCAAAAATTTTGTTAACGAATGAATAAGCTTGGTTTTGAACAGCTAATGTCGCTATGAAAGTTTACAACTCAGGAGTTGTAATCTGATGACTTCAATAATTGTACGTTACTACTACCGTTGGAGAAAGTACTGGTCAAAATGTGCAACCGTGTGCAACATTGTTATAGTATTCGGAATAAAAACAACTTTTTTGTTTAGGAACAAAGCAAGTCATCACGATAGGTGTCATCGTTTGACAACCATTTTTAACAGTGATGCAATCGTCTCGCTTACAGAGTATCTCTGCATTAGAGAGAGAGAGAGAGAGATAGAGAGAGAGAGAGAGAGAGAGAGAGGCGTGTGTGTGTAGACACCTGTTCGGGGTGTTTGCTAGTGGGAGGGGCCGACTGCTGTGGACGATACGCTCACACACTCTCGCAGCAGCTGTGCTTGAGCAGGGCTTTCGGCTGGGTTATGCCCTTCTGAAACTCTCGGTACTGTAGAAATAAAATCGGTAATGAAGCGCACTGGAAATTTGACAATTTTGAAAGGGGATTCCGAGTTTTTCCACATAAGATGCAGATAGCTGTTAATTAGTCTGGCGATTTATTTTCATTCGAGGACGGAACGGACAAATCGTCCCCGAAAGTGTTATAGATGTGTGTGTCCTCGGCGAGTAATGTGAATGAAATCGTTCTTGGAGCAATATATTGTTCCATCGAATATGGAGCAGTGTAGCGCAAACACCTTCCGAGCCCCGGGGAAAAATAATCAACCATTTTACGCTGCGCGCAGCGTAGAGAGAACGCCTTTCTTAAAACGAGGCATCAAAAGGAACAACGTCAAATATTTGAAAAGGTTATTAACCTTCTTTTAATTTCCAATTTTATTAAATGTTCTTGTTTTTATGGAAGAGGAAGACTTCCTTGTCGTCGGTTTTGATTAGAGAGAATTGAGATTCAAAAACTCAGGAGGTTGCGTGCTTAGCGGCACCCTTTGTCTGCTTATTTCCCTAATGAGTCGAGGCATGGCACCTGTCGAGGAACCCCCCCCCCTCCCCCGGACACACCCCGCCACGCTCCCCCACGCCCCGCCCCGCCGCGTCACGCCCCCATCTCTTAGCATCTTTGGCTGTTTTCGTGCGCACGTCAGGAACACGATACGGCTTAGACAGAGAGGGCGATGACAAAGTGTGAGAGGGAGGGAGAGAGAGAGAGAGAGAGAGAGAGAGAGAGAGAGAGAGAGAGAGAGAGAGAGAGAGAGAGAGAGGGGGGGGGGGAGAAGAAAGGGACCAGGAGAGGGTGGCAAGCGGCACTTCCTGGCCGCGTTGCGGGTCTGCCTACCCTTCCCGCTGCAGGCGCTCTCCGGGCGCGCTGCACGTTAGTGTTCGCAATCGGGCGAGAAAGAGCCTCACCCGACATCTACCTTCTCTCTCCCTGCACCTTCGCAGACCAGAGGGAGAGAGACATAAGATATCGGGTGAGGCTCTTTCTTTCTTGCCCGATTGCGAACACTACTGCACGTTGCGTTATTGGCTTAGTCTTCATCCCGATGCTCAGAACCCATGGATAAGCACCTAGCATCTCCCGCACATCAGCTTGTGATGCCTGGCCACCTTCAATGGGCGCTTAATTTAGAACATTTCAATTTTTGAAAAATATTATTCTTGAGAAAGAGAAATTCGAAAAGATATCGAAGCTGGCGCGGACGAGGATCGAAATGCGCATTGATTTCCGCCTCAACAAAGTCGAATGCCTGATTACGCCACATTATATGCTGTGGCATGGCGACTTCAGTCATGTTCTCGTGTCAAGTCGTGGTGTAAAAAAGGAAGCAGCTCCCCGTGCTAAATGTGCGACAACACTGTAAAAACGTAAGCTGTTTTTCGACGGTTCGAATTTGCTTCAAGCACCCTGAAAATGACTGGAAATCCGGAGGGATAAGAACATTTTTGGTTTTATAGTGTTGCCATTTCGATACCCTCTGACTAAAACTGAAATTTTAGAAGGCCGGATTCCGTTCAGGAAAGGACGTTTAAAAACTGAATTTTCAAAAAAGATTGTTCTTTGGCGTCGAAATTTGCGGCTTTTCCTTTTACATTTAATGGATCTATTTTCAAACCCAACTCGCCGTGTTCGCTGAAATAGACGTGTTCTTGAAATAACCTTATCCGCACGTGGGGTTTCTATTGAAATGACGTAACTTGTGTTCCCGAGCAGCCCCTGCGTGTCTACCGGGCCCGCCCTTGCGGCGCGTGGCGTGGCCCTTTTTTCCCTTTTTTTCGTAGGAATGCGTAACAGGTGTTGCCTCCTGGAAGGGACAAATGAAGGGACACTCTGAGAAGATTACGGTGAATGTGACTGCAGGCGGAGAATCAAGGACCGTCACCGTAATCTTACCGTGACATTTGCTGCCGACTTTATTCTTTAAAAAAAAAAAAAAAAAAAAAAAAAAAAAAAAAATATTATAAAACATGCGCTTAAAGAACCAGTTTTTATTTTTTCGGACCTCTTGGTACCGACCCTCCCCAAGTTTCCAGGCACGAACCCACACGGAGTGTTGTGTGGCCGAAACACGTGATTAGCACCAAATTTGCATACAGGTTTATTTACTATACAACTTGCAAATCCACATCCTTCAAGGGAAAATGCTTGTGCAAAGGAGGAGAGGGTAAGAAAAGATGAGCCGCTGAAGAGAGATTAGCGAGAACACCTCAAACAGAAGACATTAAATTTGAAGAGGAAAAGATAAACACGTAGAAACCATGATGAAGGACTATGATTGGTTCTACGGGGATACACCGTTAATTAATGATTGAACAGGTGAGGCCTCATGTGGTAGAGCCACCCCCATCCCTCTTCAGCTGCAATGTTTAAAATGTTTTAAGATTTGGTGTGTGCACTATTTCGCAAGGCGACTGTCATGATACAGGCACGTTTTGCCGAGCGAGTGGGTGGAGTCGCGAAGCAGTGCAACTGTTATTCAATTACTGTGACGTCGACGTCACATTCTTTTTCATGTGAACACTGTAACATGCTCTTGGTTATTATTGTCGCATTCTTTCCGGCCGCTTTACGTTGACAGTCTTCACACTATAAAGAGTGTGACGTCACATTTGACAGTGTAGTTCTACAGCTGACCTACCCCCATCCCCCACCTCTCCACTGCGGGGGGAGGGAGTGGGGGTGCAAGCCACTGTAATGCAATCTATCTCAGAGGGCGCGGCGAGTGTCCAATCTCAGGCTGCTTTGTAAGAAAAACTACAGCAAATTCAGTTAATTCTGATGACAGCCTTTATTTTACTGTATTTAATGTACTTTCTAACAGGATTCGCTGCACTTCTAGAGACAGTGTACGGTAAACGCTGTACAGTGCCTCGGAAAGTACGGCAAAACTTTGTCAGCAGGAAGTACCGGTAAATCATGTAATGTAAACAACAGTGAAGGCTGGCATGAAAATTAACTGGATTTGCTGCAGTTTTTTTTTACAGTGTGCGTACCGCGCACTACACGAGACACTCCGTTATCGAAAACGGTTTGTTCTTTGGAGCTTAAAACAAAAAGAAAAAAAAACCACGACTTTTGGTGTGCGTTATTTTTGAGAAGTATGATCGGGCGACATATGCTGGTATAAGTTATTTTTAATGCATACAGAATTAATGTCTGTTTAAATGTAAGTTATGACACACTGTTCGATGGTCCTTGAGTGGTAAAGTTTTGATTCTATTTTAATTTTTTGGTTGGAAAAGCGGGGCTTGCGCCTTTTCTTAATTTTTAAAAATAATTTTGATCCTTTTCAAGTCACAATATCACTGTACGAAAGTACAGGACTGTGTACGGAAAACTGTGGTGGTCAAGGTACAGCACCGGCAAACTGGGCAAATTGTTGACCATACTTTACCGTTCCAAGCACTGTGTTGTTGTTTTTTTCTGACAGTGATTGACTATTTTAACTGTTGTGGCATCATGTCCTTAAATTATTGACCCTAATTTTTCGCTGAACAATTGTTTTGTTATTTTCAGGTTCGGTTTTTCTTTTGCGATTTTTTTATTGTCCTTGTCCAATGATTTTTGAAGACAGCACCCCCTTGGGGAAATATAACAGGAGCTCCTGTCTTGATGGGGACTCCTGGGACCGGGCTGACTGGAAGAGGGCTGTGCTTGTACAGTGGCAGCTCCAGGCAGGGCCGTTCCGTACCTTAACATAATTTTCATTTTGCGTTATTATTAATAATAATAATAATAATTATTATTATTATTATTATTTTTTAAAATCAGTCTGATTAGGTATGTTCACATTTGCCCCAGAATACTTATTCCATGCCTTAACGTTCAGTCAATCGCTGAAAGTGAAAAAGTCGCGTTTACCTGTTAGCAATGTTTTATGAGATATTCCCTGGAAAATATGTCGAATATAACGTCTGTGCTTTTAAACCCTGACGCTTTTCAGACAGCCCCGCCCCGCAACGTCCCTGTGGGACCACCTGTCCTTCAACCCCCTGGGAGTTGTGGTGGTTAGTGTCGCCTCACGTAACGCTCTACTCTCTCTCTCTCTCTCTCTCTCTCTCTCTCTCTCTCTCTCTCTCTCTCTCTCTCTCTCTCTCTCTCTCTCTCTCTCTCTCTCTCTCCTGTGTACGTGCGCGCTCTAATTAACGGGGAGACGCCCTCCATGTCCAGGCGATATTTGACTAATTGCTTCCCGTCACGTACTGCCTCTCCACGCTGCGCTGCGCGGCGCGGTTCGGTGAAGCCTTTTGATCTGCAGACCAATATTGTGACATTCACTTTGAAAGCGTGGCAGTAACATTTTCAGGTTGTGAAGTGTAGAAATATGAGACAATCCCATCAACCCCCCCTCCCACCACCAAACAAAAAAAAAAAAATACTTTTTATTTTTTAGTTCTCTTTTAAATACTTTTTATAGCTAGAAATGTGATTTTGTTTTTGAAAACTACACATAATGCATCAAGCAAAATATTCCTTTAAATGTTCCCATGAAAAATTTCCCTTGAAATTTTCTTTTCTTTCTTAACGCAATGTGGGCGCCACTGTGACAAATGCCTCAAGGAGTGACGGGAAAATTTTACATTCAAATATCGTAAGGTTAAGATTTAAGACTGTATAAAATACAATAATTATGATCATATACTTGTTGTCAACTTGCGATTCTCCTCACACTAAGTAGGCATCTGTAAATTTACACCATCAATTGAGAGTCACTGGTTTCGGCAAATGTGTTGTAAATTTCCGAACAAAATTTTTCACAGCGGCGCGTGTGTTTGCGTGTGTGTGTGTGTGTGTGTGTGTGTGTGTGTGTGTGTGTGTGTGCTCGCATGACTAGGCGTGAGCTCGCCGCCAGACAGGGGCTTAAGGTCCAACACGGTGGGGTGGTACGAGGGAGGGAGGGGGGGAGGCATCGTCACCTCAGCAGAGCGTCAGAGGAGCTGCGGAACCCTGGCTGATAGAGCCATATACGGCTGTGGACAGGAAATCCACTATGGAACACGCGTAGGCAATCCAGGCGTGTTCACAAATGTCACTCACAATTGAGGCATGCGAAAAGTCGACGCTTTTGTTTGTGCGCGAATAAAACTCGCTCGCACTTTTCACTTCACAGCCAAGCATCAACAATTTTATGAATTGGCGTCTTTCACTTCACTACTATACAGTGTGTGAACGATTCGCCGCACTACACGAGAGTATGTGAAAACTTTTATCAGTGAGTGACTCGTTACCAGAGGGTTTCCCTTGTGAGACACGGAAAATTAGTTCACTTCTTCTTCTCCCTCTGTTCGAGTGGGCTACGTAATTTCCTCTTACACTCCGTTAGGCTGGAGCAGTCGAGTAGGGCCTGGCGGGGCGGGGCGGGGCATCCCTCCTAAGCCAGCAGCACGCGCTTGGCTCGGCTCTGCCTGCAGAATGTGCCTCGGCTCGGCCCCGCCGCACGCACGAGTTCGCTCTGCAGTTGTCTCACTCACTCACTCACGCGCGCGCAACCGCTGCCGCTGCTGCGACAGGCGTGAGGCGCTGCGCGGCGGCGCCAGATGATCCCCGAGGAGGAAAACGACTCTGAGATTTTCATACACTCACCTCGTATTTTTAGTCCGAAAAATTCGCTAAGCTATTCAGGAAGCTTATTCACGGGGAAGAAATTAAGGGGAATTCAGAAAATGATGAAATTTTAAGATGTATCAAAGAGTAGAATACTGTAACTCAAAAAGAAAATTCGGAAAAAATTGATGCTTATATTGGAAACAATCAAGATTGGTATTGAAAGCAGATGATGTCGCAAGAGAAAATGCAATGGGGTGCGCTTTGTGTGACAGTTTGTTTGTGAATGCATGGTATTATTGGATATAAATTAGATTGTTTCGTCGCCTTCCTCGCTTCAGACTAATTTGCACTGCTGTCGTCGCTGTCGCTTATCGACATGGGGAAGAACTAAGTTCTGCCCGCAGGCAGCATGACCGCGTTTCATGATTGCCTTAGTTGGCTTTGGTAAGCGCCTAGTGGGTAGGCCGCCCATCGCACCCTGTTTTGCGGGCGGTTTCTCTTTTTCCTTGTAGGCAGTTCGACGCATCAGCAGCGGTGACGGAGTGCTTCTCGCCACCGCAAGAAATACAAGGCAATTGTACACAGAAATACATGAGTTGGCCGCCCCTTGGGATGGGAAAGGGGGAAGGGGAGCCGCCGGCGGGGTGGCGGACCGAAGCGGTCGCTGGCGGGGAGGATCTGCGCGCGGGGAGAAGGTGTCATTGTTCCGCGCAGACTGCGCGTCAGGTTTCTGGACTCGAGAGTACAAGCTAGCTGACACCTTAGTGTCTTGTACTGTTCTGAAAGTAAAGAAAGTAAAGGTATCATCTGCTAAAAATATCTACCAAAATTCACTTTGAAATCCGGAAAATTCACAAATATATACGTCGTTTGTTCTTCCAACTTTTCCGAGTTGTATCCCCTCCCTCACCATCTTCCCTCGCCCCCCCTTTTCGTGGAGGATGCTGGTGTGTGTGTGTGTGTGTGTGTGTGTGCGGGGTTGTTGGCGCGCGCGCGCGTCTCCTCCGCAACAGGACGAAAAGTATCCGACTGTTTCCAGTGAGATTATTTCCGCCAACACGGCCCTCGCCCTGCTCTCTCTATCTCTCCTATCTCTCACTCTCCCTTTACCTTCCCTTAATCTCTGAACATCGACGTCATGCACGTGCGGGCACACTCGGAGTGTTCTGGTCGTTCTCGTAGGACTTCCTCGATTTCCATCCGTTGGGGCGTGGCGGGGCGGGGCGGGGCGGGGCGGGACCGGCGGGGCCGCCTCGTGTTGAATCTGTTCTGCCCGTCCCGCGCCCGGAAGAAAGGAAGAATCAATGCTCGTCGATTTTTCCCCCCTTTGTAAAGGGAAAGGGATATAGGGAATTAAGTGGGGAGAGGAGGATTGGTATTGAGCTGAAAGAGACAGGGATTGTGTGTGAGAGCGAGGAGGCAGGACTTTTACCGCCATGAGCACACAGTATCTCTTGTCTGCTGAGTGCTGCAAACGCTACAGGTGGCGGTAGAGGAGGGGATGTCCCACCCCCCTCTCTGTCTGTCTGTCTCTGTCTCTGTCTCTCTCTCTCTCTCTCTTTCTCTTTCTCTCTCTTTCTCTTTCTCTCTCTCTCTCTCTCTCTCTCTCTCTCTCTCTCACCCCCTCTCCCCCTCTCCCGAGGGGTAAACAACTCTGAATTCGGTGTACAAATTGCGTGAATTTGAATTGAATTTGTCTAAATTGAATTGAATTCGTTTTGAATTAGCTTTGAATTTTTTGAATTTATTGCAAAGTTTGTTTTTGAAATTATTGTGATCTTTTTGTGAATTTACTTGAATTCGTTTTAAATTCGGGGATGCCCCAGAAAATACACGCACATCTGATCCAAATTATTCTCTCAATTACATGATAAAATAGGATTTTTAGTAAATTATTGTGAATGATTTCTATTTATTCCAAATTATTGGAAATTAACTTGCAACTGCGCAAAATAATCACAATTATTTCAATTATTTTTTTAAACTTTTCAGAAACAAATTTTGCTCTGCAATTGAAAGGGTGGCGTGAAAACATTGAAAATTTTTGCGGCAGTAAACCTCCCGAAGGAGGTTGCGGTTCCCGCCAGGCACAGGGCTTTTACCCCCTGTGGCAGCCAACTGCTTCGGTGTTCCATGGGAACCGGCGCTTTGCTGACTGCGATCCTATCGCGCAATTCGACAGATTTGATCCCCGTACCACCATTGGCCTACCCCTAGAGGTACGAGCGGTGTCAAGAGCGTTAGACTTCCTGAACCCAGTTTCAGAGGCCTTACCTCAGAGGGGTACGCGGGATTCGAACCCACAACCCCGAGTGCCGACACGTAGCCAGAACAGGAAGCGACCCAACGCCCAGAGCCACCGAGCCAACGGCGGTGAGACGTGTTTAACTTCTATTTGACCTGCCATCCAGCTGCGGCCAAAGGGAATGTCAAGCGCGAAAAACACTTTTCCAAGTGGGAGTCGAACTTCGGACCACTCGGTTCAGTGTTGCGCGCTCTACCAACTGAGCCATGACGCCACGATGACTGTACAGTGCGACGGGTTCGAGTCGTATTTGCCGTATCCTGCAGCCTCCAGCCAGGAGGACAGGGCAAATACAGCTCGAACCCGTCGCACTGTACATACATCGTGGCGTCGTGGCTCAGTTGGTAAGAGCGCGCAACACCGAACCGAGTGGTCCGAAGTTCGACTCCCACTTGGGAAAGTGTTTTTCGCGCTTGGCATTTCTTTTGGCAGCTGCTCCAGGGCAGGTCAAGTAGAAATTAAACACGTCTCACCGCCGTTGGCTCGGTGGCTCTGGGCGTTGGGTCGCTTCCTGTTCTGGCTACGTGTCGGCACTCGGGGTTGTGGGTTCGAATCCCGCGTACCCCTCTGAGGTAAGGCCTCTGAAACTGGGATCAGGAAGTCTAACGCTCTTGACACCGCTCGTACCTCTAGGAGTAGGCCAATGGTGGTACGGGGATCAAATCTGTCGAATTGCGCGATAGGATCGCAGTCAGCAAAGCGCCGGTTCCCATGGAACACCGAAGCAGTTGGCTGCCACAGGGGGTAAAAGCCCTGTGCCTGGCGGGAACCGCAACCTCCTTCGGGAGGTTTACTGCCGCAAAAATTTTCAATGTTTTCACGCCACCCTTTCAATTGCAGAGCAAAATTTGTTTCTGAAAAGTTTAAAAAAATAATTGAAATAATTGTGATTATTTTGCGCAGTTGCAAGTTAATTTCCAATAATTTGGAATAAATAGATATCATTCACAATATTTGACTAAAAATCCTATTTAATCATGTAATTGAGAGAATAATTTGGATCAGATGTGCGTGTATTTTCTGAGGTCATTCCTTAAATTCGCTTGAATTTGTTCTGAATTCGTTTTGAATTCGCGTGAATTAGTTTGAATTAGTGTGAATTTTGAATTAGTGGTGTACATCAAGATCCGGAGTTATTTACCCCTCGCCCTCTCCCCCTCTCCCTATCCCTCCCCCATACCCCACTGCGCGCCCCTTTCTCGGCCGCCGTCGACGCCAATGTCACCCTCGGACGCGGCGATGGGACGCTCGTGTCTCGTCTCTCGCCCATGTACGATAAACCCACTCGCAGCAAAAGTAGCTGAGAGGCTAGAGTGCCTAGTCGAAGAGGCGCGCGCCGCGCCGCGCCGTCGAGTACTCTTCTCCTCTCCCTCTCCGCTATGAGCTCCGGGCGCTGGTGCTGGTGGGAGAGGGCGTGTTCTGCCTGACGGCGGAGAATCTGTATCTGTCGGGACGAGTAGCTGCCTGCCCCGCCACGCCCCGCCACGCCCTTGCCCCGCCCCGCCCTGCCCCGCCCCGCCCCGCCCCGCCCCGCCCCGCCCCTCCGCGTCCGACCCGGTCGGACCTCCTCCGGTCTATACTCTCCGCTCTGGCCGCGCGCCACGCCAGGAGTAGAAGGAGGGGATGAGTTATTTCTTAGCTGCTGCGGAAAATTGATCACCCTTTGCCTGAAACTTTGCCCTAATATTACTTTTTAGGCAACGGAGTTGCCTTCTAAAATCGCTGGAAAACGTGCGTGTTTTGTTTCATATGGCCCCTTACGACAGAAAAAAATCTGCTGAAGGGAATTCGATAATATTAAGCATACATTTAGAATGTAATCTAGTACATTCGATTCTGAAGTCTAGTTGAAATCTGTATTGCAGAAATTTTGTAAATTTGAATTGAAATTCGAGTTTCTATGGTAATGCTCGACTCGTCAGGCAAAATGAACAGGGGAAGGGGATATTTTTTCGTGGAGGGGGTAGGCCGAGGCGAGCCAACACGGAGCGAAAGAGAAACCTCTAAAGTCTGCGTTCAAACAAAGCCAGCCTTTAGTTTCGAGCGCAAGAATGAGATAACACTACTGAAATTCGCACGTGACCACCGTACTGCCTTCTTTAAAACTACTTCAGTTTTACTGAAACTTGCCCCGGTTCTGCCAACTAAATGTGTGCCTCAAAGAATGAGTTCCAATCGTAACGTTATGAGAGCAGTGATTTTTTTTCATTTTATTTGGTTGGCATGTTGTGTCAACAACGCGAAAGCAGGCCAAGCATGTCCGCCATTGCCGGTGGCTGATGTGCCCACCTCGCGACTTTAAATCATTTTTTAAAGTTATCGAAACGTTGACAAGGCGAACTGAATGCGTAAACAGTAGTTTTATACCTGCGGAAAACGGTTTGGTAAGTTTGACTTCGATCTGGTGAGCAGAATTCTTGAAATGATGTACATTTACGTGTACCATTTTGTGTAAACAACGCCTTAACTCCGCGTTTTCCCAATAGATAGCGCACCCCCGTCGCGGCCGCGGCGCGCTTGCCCGCTGGTCCTTCGCGTACCAGCGGTATTAGGTAGGGCCCCGGTTCGCCCCTCCCGTGCGCCCGGTGGAGGGGAGGTTATTGTTGACGTTCTCCTCCGACCGTGACCTCGCCGCCCATTTTTTGCCGTCAGAAGGAGAGCTCTGCTCTTATCTCCTGCTCCTGTCGATTAAATGTCGGCCGAACTTTCGGAGAGTATTCATTACTTGAAACCCGCCTTATCAATTCAAACTTAGAATTATTTAGCCACTATCTTGACTATCGTAAACTAAACAAAACCAGTCGGTTTTCTTACAGTCTTATTCAACACTCACAATATTTTATTTTAGTTATAGA
The DNA here is from genome assembly GCA_029379305.1 of Frankliniella fusca. Classification (NCBI taxonomy): domain Eukaryota; kingdom Metazoa; phylum Arthropoda; class Insecta; order Thysanoptera; family Thripidae; genus Frankliniella; species Frankliniella fusca. The sequence goes on from JAHWGI010000014.1 coordinate 715,843, forward strand.
AACTCCGTTGTCTACCAGGATTTCGTGAAATCGTATTTTTTTTTTTTGAATAGGGAAAGGCGTGCGGGAACGCGCGGAAACAGCCGAGAAAAGACGGGCATTTGAATTTTTTTCTTAGGTAAATAAAATGCACCTTGCGCACTCGAAATAAGAATTTAGAATCTCGCGCTTGAGTGTTTTAACTTTACTGGAGTGAAGGGGGTAATCGTTTTGGTGTGTCTCGTCTGAAAATGTTCACATCAGTCCTTGTATCTCGAGGCAAATTTCTTGTTTCAGAAACAAGCTTTTTGGTTGTCATGCGAAGCGGGCCGCTCCGGGGACTCTAGTGGCCCTTTCTTTACTCCCCTAAGGGCCGTACACTGCTTTGCCGTCTCTTGTTTGCCTTATGTTTGGCGGGGCTGGCCAGGTGGGACAAGGCGGACCGGCGTCCGGCGTGGGGCCGTGACGGGGCCCCAGCGGCCTCTTCTCTCGTCCCGCCACGCCCCGCCCCGCCCCGCCCCGCCCCGCCCCGCCCCGCCCCACCCCGCCACGCCCCACCCCGCCCCGCCCCGTCCCGCCTCGACCCGCAGCGGTCACGTCCGTCCGCATCAGAAGCGCGCAGAACCACTTGTCTACTGTTACAGCCTGCCATTTTGTTCGAGTCACTTGGAGTACAACGACTTTCACAAAAATCTTGCTGATCCAAACCATTTGTCCTCGCAACTCAAACGCATATCTCTTAACAACAAAACTGGCGTCTTTGATTTTTCCCCCAAAGTCTTTGGACACCAAGCATTTTTTTTCTGTTTTTCCCTTTCTTTTCTTCTTCAAGACTTTTTGGAAAAATTCGAGACGCCAGTTTTACGTGTGAGGATTCGCGTGCATTTTGTTTGCAATCCTCTCTGGTTTACACACACGCGTGCGCGCGCGGCATGAAACGAACAGCGCCTGTACAATATCGACGGTCATCAAATACTTACGGCCCGCACCGCTACAAAGTGTATGAGGCTGTACGGTCCGCTGTTATTGGCGGGGGGCTACGCCGGGCTACGCCGGGCTACGCCGGGCTACGCCGGGCTACGCCGGGCTACGCCGGGCTACGCCGGGCTACGCCGGGCTACGCCGGGCTACGCCTGCAATGCGGTTTATAACAGCTCCATTTGTCCGGTACATGGAAAGTTGTTGCAGCTTAGCGGCAGCTGCAAAGGTACTCGACGGGGTGGGCCCAGCAGCCTGCATGCAACACTGCACACCTGAGGGGGATGGGATTTGAGAGGGGGGGGGGGGGAGGTGGCGGTGCCAAGGGGTTCTTTACTCAAAAAAAATAGGTGCACACTCTTAAACAACATTAGTTCTTAAAAAAAAGAAAAAAATCAGTAAAAATTATGTGAAATTTGTAATAATCATGGAAAATCACAAAGAACTGGAAAAATGAGAAAAATCGATGTACGCTTCAATTAATAGTGCAGGACCCCTCGCCTCGGGCGGTGCCCACTTCTTGTAGGTATGTGTTTGTGTTAATTCCTGTATTCGCAGAATTAAACTTCTGAAAGTATGCCTTTCCCTCTAGAGTGGTCTCCCACTCAGAAAATAGGTGTACAACGAGTTGGCGAGTTGATATACATTTTCGCGAGTTGGGCGCGAGCTTTCGCGAGTTGAACGCAATTTTTTCGTGAGTTGACGCGAGTTTTTGCGAGTTTAAGCAAGTTTTCGCGAGTTGAACGCGAGTTGAACGCGAGTTGAACGCGAGATGAACGCGAGTTGGGCTAGGGCAAGTGTGCAAAGAGTTGGCGAGTGAGGGACCCCTCGGTTTCCCTAGATATTCAAATACTAATGGCAAGAGTGGAGTTCTATTCTCTAACTTTGGGACGTTCGCTCACTCGCGCTCCGCCAGTGCGGAAAAGGTAGTGCGAGCGCGACGTGGTAATTAGCAGGATATACACTATAGTAGCGGCGGAGACGAGGCGAAGAGGGGTGCTGGGGACCCGCTGTCGAGGCGCGCGGGTCACCGGGGGAGGGGGGGGGGAAGGGTGCACCGGCCCGCACCGGGGGGGGGCACAGGGGCGAATGGCATTACGCTTGTTAGGTGCCCCCCCCCCCTTTCCCGTTACGCTCGACCCCTCTCGCGCGCTCAACAAGCGCACATTTCAGGATTACGGCCGCTCCGGTCAGCAGCACGCTGCCTGCATGCACGACAAAAAAAAAAATCTCGCTCAGCTGAAATTAGAAGCGAAAATCTAGCACTACGGCTAAAAACTTAAAACAGCGGAAACATGAATAGGAGGATAGCTAGAAAATAAGCAACGTAGCTTAAAAATTAGCTGCGCCTGTACAGCTAAAAAAACAACTAGTGCACCTGCTATTTTTTTTTTTTATCTCAGACGCGAATTATTTTGTGTGCCCTCTCCCTGTGCAGGGGTGTGGTCCAGCGGTGGGAGGGGGGGGGGAGAAGCGGTGCGCTTAACAAAACAGGCGGATTTTGGAGTTCTATTAATTATTGTAGCTCCAGGGCACGGTACGAAGAGCGGTGACAGGTGCGCACGTCAAACACTCAAACACGGGTGGGCTAAATGCTATATAAAACAGAAAACACGAGAGAAAAAAGAACAGTTGCGGGAGAGATCTGATTTGCAGAATGTTTTTGCCAAACAGCCGCACTGTGAGGGGTGAGGGACGAGGGGCGGCGGGGATGCTTGCAGGCACCGGCAGAGTCATTCACTGGTAAAACTTAGGCGTAACTGTATGCTTGAAAAAGGCGTACACTCTGCAAATCTAAGTGTGACACTGTCAGTTTAAACTGCGAAACTTTAGTTTCGCAGTTACAACTGCAAAACTCATGAGTTCGTCAGCTTAAACTGCAGAACTCCCGAGTTCGTCAGTTTAAACTGCAAAACTCCCGAGTTCGTCAGTTTAAACCGTAAACTGACGAACTCGGGAGTTCTGCAGTTTAAACTGACGAACTCATGAGTTTTGCAGTTGTAACTGCGAAACTAAAGTTTCGCAGTTTAAACTGACATGTAGTATCACACTTAGATTTGCAGAGCAGTTACGCTTGAAGACGTTACGCTTGAAATAAGGCGTAGGACAGAATTTCTCCCATACATTTAGATAGGGCAAATTGGAGCTGATGGACCTATTACGCCCTTTCTCAAGCGTAATCACAGTACGCTTGAGAAAGGGCGTAAGGTTACGCCTTAGTTTTACCAGTGTTCAGAGGCAGAGCGATCTCCTCGCTCTGCCTCTCTCGCACCTATAAACGGCGCGCCCACCATGTGAGTGCGAGGGAGACCGAGCGAGGAGAGCGCTCTTATTCTGAATCAGTACTCAGGGCAAAGATTGAGCAGCGTCAGAGCAGTACCGGAGGAGAGGCGATCGTCAGAGCGGCGCAAGAGCAGCGTCACAGCCCCAGCTGAAATAATTAATTTTAGTCCCCATCGCCGGCCTCTCCACCCGGCTGGGGCGCGGCCGCCGCACCCCCGACCGCACCCCCACCCTGTCGACACCTCGACTCGCCCCCCCCTCCTCCCCCTCGCTCCGCGCTGCTGTGTTGCGTTGCGTCACGGGCGTGACTTGTGCGTTACGTTGCGAGCACGTCGTAGTTACAAAACAACTAATTGAACAGCATAACGGCGCAGCTGGCCCGGGGGGTGTGCGTCTCGTCGCTCTGCACCCGGCCGGCATGGCGCCTGGCGACGGCCTGCTTAGAAATAAGAAAAAAAAATACGATTTCACGAAATCCTGGTATAGTGTGTCGGAGTGAGGCTGGAATGTGTTCTCTTCTCCTGTCCGCAGGCCGAGATGTCCCCGCGGGCCACAGGCACGGGCGCGGGCGCCCCGCCCCGCCCCGGGCCCTAGGCCCGGAGCGGCCCCGGCCCGGCTCGGCCCAGCCCCAGGTGCGGCACCCCTCGCCATGTGGAGCTCCATGACGGACACCCTGGGGAACATCACCAAGCTGTGGCGACGGCGCAGGATGGCCAGTGAGTACCACGCCAAAGGCTGACCACAATGTGGACACGCTCGAGTTTTGGTTCATGGAAAAGTGGGTGAATGCTGCACTCTCTTGTCAATGCGAGATATTCGATTCTCGAACTTGAGCAAGAGTAAACAGATGTGAATTTCAAACACTGGGACTGTAAAAGAGATATGTTCGTATGTTCGTACATGTACGTTCGCAAGAAAAGGAAATCGAACTAAACATAATAAGGTACGAGACTAGCAAGAGAGTAGGGGAGTAAGAGGAAGTGAGATGGAAGAGGAAAAGAGCGATGAAAAAAAGATCGATTTTTTGAAAGTAAAAAAATAAGGAGAAGTTGATTTTAGGTCTGTAAGCAAATTTATGGTAACTGTAAACAGAATTGCAATGACACTGGAGTTAAACTATACATAAAGTGAACATAAACTGCCACAGATTGCCCTTGAAACTGACAGAAAACTATAGTAGTCCGATAAAACTGGTAGTTCAACTATAGTTTGGACTGCAGTTTATTTTAAGTTCGACTGCTTTTTATTTAACGCTAGACTGCAGATAAAAGTCTTTTGAAAAGTTACTTATCTGATGCAGTTGAAACTTCAGATTCTTCCACCCAGGGCTATTTACCATTTACAACATGTGTCGTACATGTACAACCTAACCCTAACCTAACCTAAGTGGCAGCTCCCTCTCTTGCTCGTCATTGGATTCTACACCGATGCGAAGTGCTTGTACATTTACGATCGTAAATTGTAATTGTACGACATCTTGCACGGGATATTTTCCTCTACCCACACTCTTAACTTCTTACAAAGAAAATTCCTTGTATTACAAAGAATTCTGTGCAACCGTAATACAAAGCCACTACAAAGCAAAATTTTCTTTGTAATACAAAGAAAATTCCTTGTAGTACAAAGGAAAACTCTTTGTAATACAAGGATTTTTCTTGTATATAACGGTTGCTCATAATTCTTTGTATTCTACGAAAAATTTCTTTGTAGAAAGTTTAGAGTGCAGTACAACAATTTTTAACAGTGCGTGGTAGGAGCGTGCGAGTGAAAATGCGCCGCATGATGTTAATGCTCTGGGTTTTCAACGTCGAGGAAAAACACCTCGCACGGAATGTGTCTAAAAGCAATAGCTTTGGGCGCATTGTATTTTATTTTATTCAGAAGTAATTTAAGAGATACACTGTTGCCCGATTGGCCTCACACCACAGTAAAGAAACACGCTGCCGCTGCCGAAGCGCCTGGTACAGTCGGGGTAGGCTACCCGCTCCGCTCGCGTGCGAGAGCCAATACGGGTTGCATACCCTGCCGGCGCTCCCCCGGCCCGGCCCGGCAGGGAGCTGCTCTGCTCTGTTACTCACAGCGTAAATCATCTTTAGCGAGACTCAAGAAACGCGGCGGGCGGGGGCCGGACTTTGCCGGCCGGCTCCATCCAGCCCAGTATATACTCCCCGCTCGCGTCTCTCTCTCTCTCTCTCTCTCTCTCTCTCTCTCTCTCTCTCTCTCTCTCTCTCTCTCTCTCTCTCTCACTCTCACTCTCTCTCTCTCTCTCTCTCTCTCTCTCTCTCACTCTCACTCTCACTCTCACTCTCACTCTCTCTCTCTCTCTCTCTCTCTCTCTCTCTCTCTCTCTCTCTCTCTCTCTCTCTCTCTCTCTCTCCCCCCCCCCTCTCTCTCTCTCTCTCTCTCTCTCTCTCTCTCTCTCTCTCTCTCTCTCTCTCTCTCTCTCTCTCCCTCCCTCCCACTTACCCCTCTCTCCCTCTTCTCCTTACCACACCTTCCTCTCTGCCAGGCGCCGGGCGCCGGGAACGTTTCTCTGCCAGCACTTGCTGTATTGTTGTTGTCTTGGGGTATTGCGGCCCTGTTTCATCTCCCTCTCGTTCTCCTCCTCCCCCTTTTCCTGCTCCCTTTGCTTCTCTGTCTCTCTCTGTCTCTCTCTCTCTCTCTCGTACTTTATCTCTCTTACTCCCCCCTCCCAATCTCTCTATAGTTTCCCTCCTCGTTCAACTCTCGTCTTGTCGCCCGTACTCTGCCTTTCCTGCGTCTGACGCCGTCACCCCCCAGGCTGTGCGTCGGTCTCCGACAACGGGAGATTCGCGTACTCGCGCACACACACACGCACGCACACACACGCACACACGCGCACACACACACACACACACACACACACAGGCGCCCGCATCCCGCAGGGTCTGTGCCGTGTATAGTGGCATGCTAGCGCCGCCCCGTTCGTCTGTCTCACTCTCACTGTGAAAAATATCTTTGTAGATTTACGATAAATTTTGTAAATCGCGATTTACGAAATATGTTGTAAATTTACGATGGACCTTTTTTGCTCGTGAATGAATTTCAAGCCGATATATAGTGCTTGTAATTTTACGATTTGCAATTGTAATTTTACAACTGCACTTCGTGGAAAATTTCCCCGTAAACTTACGACTATTTTTCACAGTGCTAGAGCGGGCGTGAGACTGCAACTACACACTACACATACAGACTGCGCGCTGCGATGCTGTGCTGCTGGCTTGGATCTGTCTGCGAGCGGCGGCGTGGAGCAGGGGGAAGGCGGGGCGGGGTGGGGCGGGGCGGGGCGAGGAGGTGTGAGGTGGGGTGGGGTGGTGTAGGACTGGGCCCCTGGCCTGGCTGCTCACACATTTAGACGGATATAGGGAGGGAGGGGGGGGGGGGAGTGGAGAGGAGCCTGGCAGCCAGTGTCTATGGAGTCTGCGCTGCGGCGCGAGCAAATGGCCTTGTGGCTATAACCACGGCTGCAAGGAGGGACGGAGCGTAAGAGTTATGAGAGAGAGGGAGAGAGAGAGAGAGAGAGAGAGAGAGAGAGAGAGAGAGAGAGAGAGAGAGAGAGAGAGAGAGAGTGGAGCGCCTCTGCATGGCTCCAGGGCGTGGCCTTCCACCTCATGTGCGCTGCGGTTTATCACTTGCATCCTGGCACGGAGTTCGGGACGTCCTTTTCGTAGACCACCCGCTCCCTCCTAGGGTTGGGACCAACCACCTCCCACACCCTCCTCCCCCTACCAACTCTCTCTCTCTCTCTCTCTCTCTCTCTCTCTCTCTCTCTCTCTCTCTCTCTCTCTCTCTCTCTCTCTCTCTCTCTCTCTCTCTCTCTCTCTCTCTCCTCCCTCCCTCCCTCCCTCCCTCCCTCCCTCCCTCCCTCCCTCCCTCCCTCCCTCCCTCACTCTCAGCACTCTCATTAGAGCCCGTATCGGCCGCGCACTGCTCGAATAGTATCGGGGTTACGGTCACACTGGCACACTGACAACCACTCGCTGTTGGATGCCGGGGAAACGGGCATCCCCCCTCCCCCCACCCTCGGCCCCGCGCCCACTTCCCACCCGCCCCCCTGCTCCCTTCCCCTGATAGGCACTATTAATCTAGTCATGAACAACAATGGTGAGACTCTTGAGCTGACCAAATCCAAGAACCAATGGCGTCACAAGAGTCACCCACCTACCTACGGACCACTTTCACCTCGGTTATCTCTGTGATCTGCGAAAATCAGCATCCCTTTTTCCCCTCCCCCCGATGGATGATCGGGATGATCTATATGGCTTCGCGCAGGCGGTGCGTGGAACAGTGTCGCCAGGGAAGTTGGCAATACTGCTCAAGCCTTTTGCTGAATGAGACGTCAGCCACCACCACCACCGCCACGGTACGGTCTCCGCCGTCGCCCCGCCGCGCCCCGCCGCGCCCCGCCGCGCCCCGCCGCGCCCCGCCGCGCCCCGCCGCGCCCCGCCGCGCCCCGCCGCGCCCCGCCGCGCCCCCCGCCACCCCGCGTCGCTCCCCGCTGCATCAAGCAGTCCGTCTTTGTGCACGGGCGGCGCGGTCCCGTCCGGAGACGACGCCGACGACGCCTGCCTCTTTTGTGCAGCGAATATTAAATAACTGGCTAGAAAGGAGGGCGGGACGGGAGGAAAGGACCCTCCCCCTCCCGCTGCGAGGCACCCTCCACAGCGCTCTCTCTCCCCCCCCCCTCTCTCTCTCTCTCTCTCTCTCTCTCTCTCTCTCTCTCTCTCTCTCTCTCTCTCTCTCTCTCTGCCCCTCCCTCCCTCTCTCTCTCTCTCTCTCTCTCTCTCTCTCTCTCTCTCTCTCTCTCTCTCTCTCTCTCTCTCTCTTCTTATCCTTCTTCTTTCTTGCGCTCTCCCCTCTCCCTACCTCATCTCGCCTGTTGAGGTAGGTTAGGCTAACGGATGCGAGCTACCGGACCTTGGACCCCTCGGAGTGGTCTGTCAGACTCCTTCAGTCTGCCCCGCCCGCCCCGCCCTTCTTCTGGCGAAGGCATAGGCATCCCTGCTACACACCAGACATGCCGGTGGCTTGTTTGCTCCAAGTTTCCGTCCCGAACTTCTGGAACACCCTGTATAATGTGGTAATCTCGTCGCCAAAGGTTCCCTCTTCGTACTCTACCGCCCCCTCGCCCTGTCGCGCTGGTGAACAGGTGCACTATAAAGTTTCGAACAGCTTGGGCGCTTTTCCTTGTCTGAGTTTTCCGGAAGTTTGAGAGGAGAGGGGGTGTGCATAATGGGATGAAACAAGGAGCGAGTAAGAGAGTCTGTATTGGTCAATTAACGCCGGCCAGCGAGCCATGGCCCGGCCCAGCCGCCTCGCCCTCCCCCCTCTTCCCTGAATCCTGTACTCGATCCCTCTCCTACTCGAAACTCGAAACCTAAGTGCGTTAATGTCGCATAACTCTGCTACTTCTTCCTCCAAGTATGTGAAACTCGTAGGAAAATTCCTCACCTGCTTTACTTGTTCAAGTGCGCGGATGGGTATTCCACTCACCTCCCAGTGTCCTCAGGCATCAATACTACGTTTGCTTGCGTCGCATAAAAAATATAGTTCGTCGTAAAATATTCGTAAAAGAAAAAAGAGAGAAAGGTCAGAATTTTCACCCCTTTATGCAAAGGTCCCTCGCGTCTTTCCCTGCGCTCCAGCGCTCCGTCTCCGACGTCGTTCTTCTCATATAAAATGCTTACGACGTGTGTAGCAAATTCAAATTCTACCCGCCACGCGCGACGAGGGTTTGCGGCACGTCAAAAATAAAAACAAAATTTGACTTCAGGATAAAAGGAAAGCCTCGGAAATCTCCTCAGACTGAAAGTCCAAATGTTTACATTTTCTATAGAGATCACTTTTCTCGCTCTCTTTTATTCCCATTTTTACAAAATACTTAACAGCTTGCTTTTGAGGAACCGTACTTTTTTCCTTAAAATAATCAGACATGATTTTGACCGTGGGGAGCGTCGTTCCCCTCTCGACGGGACTTGCGAAAGAGTATGGAATGCGCTGTTGTCGACGTCGTTGCGTTATTCTTAGCGGGGCGGGGCGGGGTGGCCACGCAAAACCCTTTACTCGTCCCGCCAAACGCCGCAGCAGCGCCGCCTGCGACATGTGATGGAATTTAATAACCGGCAGGGCTCCGCCGCGCCGCTCCACCCCGCCCCGCTTAGCTCCCCCCCCCCTCTCTGCGATTCTCAACGCGGCCAACGGAACCCCTCTCTCTCTCTCTCTCTCTCTCTCTCTCTCTCTCTCTCTCTCTCTCTCTCACTCACTCACTCACTCACTCACTCACTCACTCACTCACTCACTCACTCACTCACTCACTCACTCACTCACTCACTCACTCACTCACTCACTCACTCACTCTCATTCTCACTCTATATCGCCTATTTGTTGACTGGGCTCTTCCAAACTGCTCTCCCTTCTTTAAAGCTCCGTGCTGGGTTGGAGCTATGGAGCTCCTTGGCCCGCCGTGGTTGTCGGTTATTCGCACGGCCGCTCTCGGTGTGCCCTCTAGACTACAGCCAGGACGCAGACCGCCGCAAGGCGATACTTTCTCTCTCTCTCTCCCTGGCCCACCTCCTCGGTCCTACAGGTGGCCGCAGCGTAATGGTCGAGGAGTGAGAGGCGGGGCGTGGTTCGGGGTCTCTGCCCGCGTCTCTCACCGGGTGTGGTGGTGTCCCCTCGGATGGCGAGGGGGAAGGGGGGGGGGGGCACCCTGGTCGTGGTGGTATAGTGGTGAAGTTTGGGTGCGGCCAGAGCAGTACAGGGCTGGGACGGCTGCCCTTTGCAGTCCTCGGGACCAATCTCACCCGCCCCGTACCCAGGCTGGCCTTGCCCCGCCCCGCCCCGCCCCACCCCGCCCCACCCCACCCCACCCCACCCCACCCCACCCCACCCCAACCCACCCCACCCCACCCCACCCCACCCCGGCCCACCCCACCCCGCCCCGCCCCGCCTCGCCCGTCACCCCGCGCCGGCCATGTCTGCTGCTGTTCTCTCGGCGAAATAATTCAACTCGTTGCGGCAAAATGCGAGCAGCGCTACAAGAAGCACAAGGAGTCGAAAGGGTTGGAGGCGGGGGCATGGATAGAAAACCGTCCCCCCACGTCACCCCCGCCCCCATCTAATCCCCCATGGGGGCGGGGGGGGGGGGGGAGGGGGGGGGGACGCGACTCGACGCGTGGGGAGCGGCGCTGTCGGGCTGCCCCTGACAAGCAGTTTGCCGTCTGACTTTGATGAGCAGACGGGAGAGACAAGCGGCGAAAAAAAATCAGATCGGGGCTGGTTGGTTATAAATGAAAATCGGCGCCGCATGCAGCGATGTAGCTGTGTGTGTGTGTGTGTGTGTGTGTGTGTGTGTGTGCCCTTACAGCCCCGAAGAGTACGCTGTTTGGTCGCTAAAAGTACGCGCAAAGTTCGCTCGGACAATACGTCAAAAGTTCGCTTTTGGAAGGAGAACTAGTACGCCAAGATTGCCAAAACGTCTCAAAATCGTACTCCGTGGCGTCCTAGTCCGTCCGGACAAGTACGCCTTCAGATCGCTATGCGAGGACAAACGTTCATTATACATCCTAGTACGCCCGGAAAAGCGTACTAAAAGCGTTCTAGATCACTATTGCTGTGTGGGGGGGGAGGAGGGGGCGTTGAAAATTCCCCGCTCCCCTCAACGGTGGCGGCCGGGGGCAGGGGCGGCACCCGTTCGTGCTGCACAGGCGAGGGGGAATGCACATTGGAAAATCTTGTACAGACTACTCGGTATTACGCGGTATTACAGCTGTAACGCAGAACATTTGATCAATGAAGGGCATATTTTTGTGTTTTTCGGTATTACATTACGGGTATTACCACGTAATACATGGATCAGGTGTACAGTGTAAAGGGAAATCAAAATTGTGTTTTTCTTTGTCCGTTATATTACGCTACGGGTACAGGCTGACCTGGAGAGCACATTGGAACATTCAGATAATTCATTTGGTAAATCGAAACTTACTTACTTGAGTTGGACTCGAACCCTGGACCTCCGCTGCTGATGCTGACTCGTTAGCCGCGCGGCCACCGAACCACTTATAGATACAACCACTGCCATACCGACGTCAACCCAAGTCACTGAGCAGCCTTCTGCTGTGCTGTGCTCTGATTGGTTGGCACAATGGACGGTACCAAGTGACGGCCTAATACGCCCCGACACGTATCTTAGGCGTACAAGTCAGCCACAGCGGGTGGGATGTGAGAACTAGTGTGCCCGGAGTGCGCCAGTGCGCGCGTTCAAAATGCGACCTAGTCTTCTGAGTGGGTACTGCGCGCAGACTAGTACCTCAAGAAGGGTAGATTGTGCGCACTAGTACGTCACTGCACGCGTCCAAAAAGCAACCTAGGACTGTGAGGGGGCCCTGTGCGTGTACTGGTCCCGTGGCGGGCGGGAGGTGATGGCGACCTAAAGTGCGCTAAATCCGTCGGTATTTTCAAAAGAAACGTACTTTTGACGTACTTTTAGCGTCCTGTTGGCGTACTTTCTGGGGCTGTAAGGGTGTGTGTGTGAGTGAGTGAGATATCGTTTGTTTGTTAGTTTGCTTGCGTATGTGTCTACGTGTGCGAACGAACTTCCGGGTTTTTCACTGGTCCGCTATTCCATTCTCTCTGCCACCGTGTTGTATGTCGGTGTCTGCAGCGATCAATAAATACCATGGTCAGTATATATATTGTACGAGATTGCATCTGGGCGAGTGAGGGGGAGAAAGAATGAGATGGAGAGAGGGAGAGGCGGAGAGAGAGCGCAACACAATTCGTTTGCGGAACAGTAGTTTGGTTTGGACGTCGTTTCCCGTCCCTCCGCCGCGCTCAGCTCTACCCTTCCGATTTCTGTCTGCGCGGTTTCCCTCCACGGGGCGGGGCGGGGCGGGGCGGGGCGGGGCGGGGCTGGGCGGGGCGGTCCTGCGGTGGTGTATACGCTGTACTGCGCACTGTGCCGCCGTGCCGCCTGCTCCTGCTACCGCCCGAGGTCGCCAAGGGGCCTTTATCCTCCGTCGCCCTCCACCTCATTCTCACCGCGCCTCGTCTCTCTCTCTCTCTCTCTCTCTCTCTCTCTCTCTCTCTCTCTCTCTCTCTCTCTCTCTCTCTCTCTCTCTCTCTCTCTCCTTCATTCTCTTTGCCGGTAGCAGGGAGTGCGGGAGTTGGCGACCCGCCCTCCGCTTTTCGTGAAATATTCAGCAGGGCCCAATTTCGTCAATAAGGCCGTGTAATGCCAGCGCCAAAAAGCCACCGTGCCTGCCGTGCGGGCGGGGCTGGGTGCCCGTGGAGGGATGTGCGAATATGTTCGGATCCGAGCGAACTCGAACGCACGGAACACAAGATTTTATTCGGGGACAATCGTGAAGGGTTCTGCCACAAAGTTATTCAAGATGAAAATGTCTTAGAACTGTCGTTGTCCAACACAACTTAGTGACGTTTTAATGTGCTTTTGTCACCAAAACGATAGTCATTTTTATGACAACAGAGCGAAGCTCTCCCTGCGCTCCCCAAGCCTCTTCGTTCTATGATCTCCGTAGCATGAAGCTTTAAGTTATTCCGACATGATGGGAGATTAACCCCTAATTTACCCCCCCCCCCCCCCCCCCCCCCCTGCGGGCGCCGCCTGTGTCCCTAAGGGGTTGGGGGCATGACAGCTTGCCACCCCGAGTGGCCGGAGCGAGCTGCGGCAGGGAGCGCCCGTTCGGGTAGGCCATCCCGCTGCACGCGCAAGCATCGAGAGCGATGGGGTGCCTACCTGCCGGGCGCCCCGTGTCGCGGGGCACGCCCGCCGGGCCGGTAGAGCAGGGAAACGAGCGAGCGCAGAAGCCCGTATGCGCCCGGAAAAACGACAGGTGAGAGTGAGACGTTCGAACTACAGCGCTTCTAATCACTCTCACCTCTCGTTTTCGGACGCGTACGTGCCTCTGCGCTCGCTCGTTTCCCTATGCTCTACGGGCCGGGCGGGTCTTCCCACCGTGTTGCACCAGAGTGGGGGATGGAGATGGAGAAGGAAGAGGATCCTTAGTAAAACAAATATATATTTCTATGCATCACCTGATGTATAGCTTCTAATGCATTAAATTTATACACCGTATGTCATGCATAGTTCTAACTAAACATTAGCTGATGTATAGCTTTTAGACATTTGGCAAGTGTATAGCAGACTATTTATTTGGGTAAGCATCGTATCCCTATGCTTTAACATGCGAAGCCTCATCAAAATGCTTACTTCCATACACCACGACATGTTTAAATGCACTGATGTTAGACATGTTGTCATGTTTAGTTTCTACCATATCGTTCATAGAAGTGCAAACTAAACACCATGATGTATAAAAATTATACTTTGTTTTACAAGTGCGGACGTGGGGGATGGAGAGGAGGAGGAGGGAGAGGAGGAGGAGGAGGAGGGAGAAGATGAGGAGGGGGGAGAGGAGGAGGAGGAGGAGGAGGAGGAGGGAGAGGAGGAGGAGGAGGAGGAGGGAGAGGAGGAGGAGGAGGAGGGAGAGGAGGCGGAAGAGGGAGAAGAGGAGGAGGAGGAGGAGGGAGAGGAGCCGGAAGAGGGATAGGAGGAGGAGGAGGAGGGAGAGGAGGAGGGAGCCGATGAGAAGGAGGGAGACGAGGGGGTGGAGGGGGAGAGTACCACGCCGAAGTCACGCAGGTCTCCGGGGCGGGGCGGCCGGGCCGGTGCCGAGGGAAGACGTTTGCGGGAGGGCTGGTGGGCTGGTGGGGCGCACCGGACGTTTCGCTCGACGTTACCTGTCTCCGACCGGGACACCCCAAGTGGCGTTGTGGGGCTAGGGGAGGCGGGGCGAGGCGGGGCGGGGCGGGGCGGGGCGGGGCGGGGCGGGGCGGGGCGGGGCGGGGCGGGGCGGGGCGGGGCGGGGCGGGGCGG